>JAYMTN010000713.1:0-15077 GCA_036897425.1 Erodium trifolium | reverse complement strand
CAACAATTATATTCGAACAGACAGATCTTATGGGTTTAGGGCTTTGATTGTCATGGAAGATCATTCACTGTTACTACTACAGCAAGGTGAGATTGTGTGGAGTAGGGAGGATGGCCTTGCCTCAATTGTCGAAGTTACGACGTCCGAATTACCTGTGCAGAAGAAAGGTGTATCAGTAGCAAAAGTGGAGCAGAACCTCTTTGAATGGCTCAAGGTATGAATATATATGAAGAATGAAACAATTTACATTAGCTAAGACATTGCCTTCAGGGGTATCACATCTGATCTGCAAAACTTCTTTGTCATATGCTAATATTGCCCGATAGTTTGATAATTAAATGGCAAATGTGCCTGTTATTTCTCTGTTAAACTCCAATATATGTGTAGCATAGGAATACGATTCCTGGAAATATGATGTATTATTATAGTTATTATTGACTGAATTTCCTTGAAGTTTTGATTGATTCATCTCTGACGGCATTTTTGTCTCTTCTTCTGTAGGGACATTTGTTGAAAATCAAGGGAACTTTAATGATTGCTACCGCTGAGGACATAGCCTCGCTGCAAGGCATGAGGTTAAAAGCTTTTGAGAAGAGCAAAATGACCCGAGACCATAATGGTTTCCGTAAACTGTTAGTAGTACTTACTAGAGCAGGGAAACTTTTTGCCTTGCACACAGGAGATGGACGGATAGTCTGGTCTCTCTTGCTGGATTCTCTGCGTAAATCGGGTGCTTGTGAGTCTCCAACTGGGCTACATTTATATCAGTGGCAAGTCCCTCATCATCATGCTATGGATGAGAATCCATCCGTCCTGGTAGTTGGCAGGTGTGGGCCTGGTTCGGATGCACCAGGTGTTCTCTCTTTCGTTGATACTTACAAAGGAAAGGAGCTCAATTATTTGGGTCTCTCTCATTCCGTGGCACAAGTTATGTCATTACCATTTACAGATTCAACAGAACAGCACCTCCATCTACTTATAGATGCTGAGCAGCGAGCACATTTGTATCCTAGAACTCCTGAAGCTGCAAGTATATTCCAAAATGAATATTCAAATGTATACTGGTACTCAGTTGAAGCTGACAATGGTGTGATCAGAGGGCATGTATTAAAAGGCAATTGCATTCATGAAGAAGCAGATGAATACTGCTTTGATACCAGGCATTTGTGGTCAATTGTATTCCCATCAGAATCTGAAAAGATCATTGCAACCGTGACAAGAAATCGGAATGAGGTACTTTTTTTCTTCATCTGATAATGATATTTTTCTTGAAGATGTACTTTTCTCTCAAGGTAGAGAATTTTTCAGCCATCAAACCAGCAAATTTAGTAACTTGCTTCTAACTAGCATAGTAATACCCTGATGATGTTTCTGTTGACTGCCAGTTATTATCCAAAAGTTTTCTTAAACATTCATATTGCTATTATGCAAGCAATCAAAGTTATTTAGTTATAGGAACAACATAGCTTTGATCATTTGTAGAATTTTACTTTTTTTTTTATGTATGTGCATACAGAGGTCCTGTCATGTCTTACTTAACATATATGATCCTCGTTACTCTTTTATATCCCTATTAATAGTTTATGAATAGTTGATAGTACCAAACTAATATGCTTGGTGGGTCCAATGTCTTATACATAACTATTTCGGTAACACGCTGCACTCTGTTGGCTATTTCTTCCCCTTGAACTGCTCTCATTATCTCAATGAACGTTTAACTAATATTTTTCTGGCAATTTGATGGTTAATTGGTTATATAACCTCTCTGTATCATCCTCTCTAGGTTGTCCATACTCAAGCCAAGGTAGCTGATCAAGATGTGTTGTATAAATATGTATCTAAAAATCTACTCTTTGTGGCAACTGTGACACCTAAAGCCAGTGGTGAAATTGGATCTGCTACTCCCGAAGAGTCATTATTGGTTGTGTATCTGATTGATACTGTAACTGGCCGAATATTGCACCGTGTGAATCATCATGGCTCCCAAGGCCCTGTCCAAGCAGTAAGTCTTCGTTATTCTTGTTAAATATGGGTGTCCGAAACTAAAACATCTCTGATCCGTTTCATCTTGTAGGTTTTAAGTGAAAACTGGGTTGTGTATCACTACTTCAATCTTAGAGCACACAGATATGAGATGTCAGTCATTGAAGTCTATGATCAGTCTCGCGCAGTATGTATATGAATTTGAATCTTCAAAGCAAGATTTTTTTGTCTCCTTGTTCCAATTTAACTTGCTTCTTTTGGAAACGGGATTAATCAACAGGAAAACAAGGATGTCTGGAAGCTTATTCTAGGAAAGCACAATCTAACATCGCCACTGTCTCTGTATTCTCGACCGGAGGTCATGACTAAATCACAGTCTTATTTTTTCACTCATTCTGTGAAATCAATAGCAGTGACGTCAACGGCAAAGGGAATAACTTCGAAGCAGCTTCTGATCGGTACCATTGGTGATCAGGTTGGTAAAATATAGAAAAACAAATCCAAACCAAGTTTTTTTAGCTGTCTGTTTCCTTTCCCCTCGTTTATCTTTAACTTCTACAATGTTGCGTTTTTGTCCCTCAATGCTAAATCTCTTTTGAATGGGTAATGAACTATGTAACAGGTTTTGGCACTTGATAAGCGCTTTCTAGATCCTCGTCGGTCAGTCAATCCCACACAGGCTGAGAAAGAAGAAGGAATTATCCCTCTCACAGATACATTACCAATAATACCTCAGGTTCGTTACTTGTATATCTTACCTTTGTTTCTTCATTCGGATTGCCGGTATAAACATGTTTGAGAAGCGGTATGATCTTTTAGCTAATATCCCCCTTTTTCTGGTAATGAAAAACTTTACCACTTTGCACATGGTGCTATTGATGTAAATTTAGTTAGAGGGAATGTTCTCCTGGAATTTGCGGGAAAAAATAATTGAATTCATAAAGGGTTGTTTTATCATCATATGCATCACTTCTGTAGACTGATTAAAAGCCTGATATTGAACTCCACGAAATTGCGGGGTTCTCACTTTCAGGGGTATCTGACCACTGGAAAGGGGTAACATTTTGTATTGAAAATTGGTCAATATTTGGTCTACCGTATTTGGATTGAAAGGTTTGGTTCTTGTGCATCTAATCTGCCAATTATATTCATTGATTTGACATGTAAATGAACCATGCCTTCCTCATTACATCATTTTTTTTCACACCTAAGACATGTGTTCTGCCCGAGTTAATTAGGATGTACATATTAGCTACTCAACTTTTGTAGAAATTATATTCCAGTATGCAATACTTGAGCTATATCGTGTTTGTTCTGTATTGAGTGGCTAATTTTCTATCCATTATGCAGTTCTATGTCACTCATACCCACAAAGTGGAAGGCCTCCGGGGCATAGTAACAATACCCGCTAAGCTAGAATCAACAAGCCTGGTCTTTGCTTACGGAACAGATCTCTTCTTCACACGGATTGCACCTTCGAAAACCTACGACTCCCTCACAGAGGATTTCAGCTACGCTCTCCTTCTCATGACAATTATAGCACTCATTGGGGCCATCTTTGCAACGTGGATCATGTCCGAGAGGAAGGAGCTAAATGACAAGTGGAGGTGAGTCTAGCTATATATTTTTTCGCGAGAACCTCAAACGTTCAGATCGTGTTAGGAGGTTCATTTCTAACTTGTAATTTCTTCTCTGAACTTTTGTACGGGGCCCTTTTTTACGGCATTTTCTTTCGGTTGGTTGTATCTCGGAACAAGGGAGAGACTTCGTCACATTGTTTTAAGAATAGGAGATATAGTTACAATGCCAGATTAGTTGCTGAAATATTTTGAACTGTTAAATCTTCTAGTGATTCTCATTTTCTTGTTTTGCATGTCATAGATAAATGGATGCTACAATTCAACTTTTCTGTATCTTCTAACGATATATTGATTGTATCTCTGTTACACTTGGATAATTCTTGTACGAGAATAAGATTTTTTTTTTCTTTTGGTGTGATGTAGAGTTTTCTGTACTATTCTCACACCACTTTCTGGTTGATTTTTACTTTTATTCTCAAACTTCTGACAAGTCCACCAGATCTAAGGGGTTGTGGCCAGATCTACTTTGATCAATCAAGTTGTGTTTGCCAAATATAATACTTACGCCCCCGGCCCCTGTCGACGGCAGGTGAGCGGGCTGCTGGCCACGAGCATCCCGACGACGATCGGGGCAGACTGAAAGTACCCCCTCCGGTCTTATCTCCTGATGACGACGATCCGAGCTCCACCGATTGAGCCTTTCCGCCATGTTCCTCCTCCGGCTAGCGGCCAAATCTGTCTGCTCTCACCTTTTGTGTTCACCCAATCAAACCCATGTCCTCGTCCCAAGCAGATTAAATTTGCATCCGTCGACGCTGTCCACCTCCCCCTTGCTCCGATCCCAGCCTCAAGCATCGAAGGTTGGTTGCGAGTATTTCATGCTCGTCGTCATTGTTTATTTTGTTATAATTTGTCTGTTTTTTTGTATGTCCTCTTTGTCGGACCTTCGGTGGCGTGTCTGGTAGGGTCTTCCTATCGGCTGATCTTTGCGGAGGGTCGATAAGAAAGATCAATCTGCTAGTTGTTCTTTATTTAGACGATCTTTTCGAGATCTATTCATCTCGTTGGTCACCTCTCGGGTTCCCGAGAAGGATCGATGAATACAACGATTTGTGTTGTTCGGTGTGCAAAAATTATTAATTTATTAATGAATCTTTCTGTCGAAAGGAAGATCATATCAATTATTTCGTTTGACATTAACTTGGAACCACATACATCAACTACTACTGATGATGAATCAAATGTCATGGTCTCACGGCTTTTTTTTAGGCCCACACATATTAGCTAGAAGATGAAAAATGATAAAAACTAGTGATGAAAATAGAAAAGGAAAACAATACTAATAAAAGAAAGAGTTAAGAGGGAAAAAGTGGATAAAAAATAGATATTGTTCATTACACACGCTGCAAGTTCTCACACGACAGCAACACATTGTTTTTAAGGTTGTTCGTAATATAAATATAACATCTACGAACATTATCATCAGCGGGAACTTTTAACTCGGTAATACTACACCATCACACGTATATTATACTTTCAACATAGATATCCTGTTCTTTTCGCTCTTTCCCTCTCTTCCTAGTTGAGCATATATAGGCAAAAGCACAATATACCCCCTTTAAACTAAAGAAAGTCGAGGCGTCTAACCAACAAGCCTTGTAAACTATGGCGTGAAACGTATGGAATAACATCAACCTCGGAAGTGCATACATATATACAAAACACACAAGCTTTACCTCCCAGTGAACACGTCTATCACAGCCTAGATTCAGGCGCGCAAAGTTCTCAAAATTGTCCAAAGCTGGAGGCATCCGATCCAGCACCGGAGTTCAGCTTGTATGGAGAACTGAACTGGCATCCACTATTTGATTATGCATTGAGCTTTCAAGCAAATCTTTATTTCATTAACATATATAGATCAGGTTTAGCTTCACCTGCTGAAATAAATCAGGTAGTTAGTGAATTAGAGGGAAAAAAAAAATGGAGTCAATGGTAAACTGCATATCAATCATCATCCATAAGACCACAGAAGAAGATTCTGAATACCATCATCATTATTGAGAAAACTCTCATGGAATTCTCTGTCTCATACGGTGTTTTGCTGCAGTGAGCTTCACATTCTTCGGCCCTTTGTAGTGCACAGATCTCTTCCTGAACTTCAAGTCTTCTCCTCTGATCATATACCCATTTCTAGCTCCAGGTATGCTGAAATCAGCCGGGTTTCTGTTAACGGTGCAAATATCGATTTCCAAATTCCTTTGCAGAGGCCAAACATTCCGAGTACTAACATTGGCATCAAGTTTCTGCTTCCTGGTTGGGTTTCCAATCATGAGAGATTGAAAGGGGAATGTCGGAGGATGCGAATCAGCAAGAAACATTTGCTCAGAACGATTCCTGCCTAAGCCACCAGATTCGAAGGCTGATTTATGTGATTTATGGTATCCATTTTGTGAGGGTATTTCATGGGTCTTGGTTTTCACCTTTTGGGGGCATTTCGGGGAAACTTGACTGGTGAAATCAGTCACCCTCGAGAAATTCCTATTTTGTTGAAATGAAGAGGTAGATGTAGATGCACCACCTGCTTGACTAGCAGGAAAATATTGATGGGAAACTCCAAGTTGTGCAGAAAACTCCTGAGAGTGATGTTCTTGAGGAAACAATGGTTTCTTCAGCAACTTTTGAGTCTCTTCCATACTGATTGATGCACTCGGATTCCGTGCCCCTGCATCCATGAGGCTAAGCAGATGCATTGCTGGTATTGTTTCATTAGAATACAGATCCAATGAACCCATCATTCTTTTGGGGAGCTCAGTCCTATGTCTGCTAGCAAATGGATGGTCTGGATGTGTTCTGAACAGGGTATCAGAACCAAGGTTCTTCTGATACTGCCCATGATTTGCAGCATTTGCATTTACTAACTTCATAGCATGATCCCCGTTCATATTTCTCTTCTGCACATTGCTCAAGCGTTGTGAAAGCATTTCTACGTTGGTAGACTGAGCCTCACACTTCTGAGAGATGTTAAATCCAAAGGGTGTATGATTTGGAATTATGGAGGTCCACATACCAGCTGCTTCTTTACTATGTTGTGGCTGAGTCTGGCATGTGTTGCACACACTTAATGGCTGCATAGTGCTATTAGAGGACCTTGGCCCTAGTCTTCCTTGGTCCCCACTCCACAAGCAGGTTTGAGGACGGGCATGCCTGCTTGTACCAGGAGCATGAAATTGGGCTTCAATACTTGGATTCTCATGAAACTGCAAAAATATATGAAGCCCTGTCAGAAATGAGTTTGCTCAAATTTGCTACTACTTTCTATTCAAATGAGAAAAGCAATGACCTTTAGCCCGGTAGGTCCCGTATGGTCAGCCTGAGGTTTTCGCTTATCCTGCAATGATCTAAATTCTCTGTTTCCCTGCCCTCTAGTAAAATCCAGTATTTGAGCACTCCTGTTATTCATTGTGTCCGGGTGTTGTTTCTCTCTTTCACCATCATGGAGGCATCTCTCATACTGATTCTTTGCCATGAGCTCCACAATTTCCATAGGTATGTCATCTACAGTTCCCAGTTCAGAAATCTTAACAGCTCTTCGGCTGGCATGCTTCTTTGTAACTGCCAGATGTTGCCGATCTTCAATGGTCTTCTTGCTACTGCTTGGATTAGTAAGTGCCTGCCAGAAAAAAGAACCATTAATCCCCAAAACAAGGTAGGGTTTGGATCACTTGAGAGCAACAAATGCAAATGGTAAAATAAACCATAAAGGTATTAACTCATGTAAGAATAACCGCTACAGACTAGCATATTGGAGATCAAAATCACGAAGTTGAGAAATACGCAAAGAAAATATCTATTCTCCTCTATGCAGAAACAAAAAGAGTGCATAACTTCCAGGAAATTCAGTCAAGCTTGAACCCACGAGTTTCTCATAACAAGAAACACCGTGAAGCCAAAAGGTTGCAGCTCTGCAGAAATAAGTTCATACAAGCTGAGGTACAATAAACTAAATGCACTGTCATATGTCAGCATTCCGTAACTGTTTAACTGGAAGGCTCAGGGAATGATACCTATATTCATCTATAATATTTTTTCCAGACAATTCATTGCCTCCATAAAAACACACAATAGGACAACTTATAATTTTCTTGATTAAGTGGTGGTTTATAGCATATTTTTCAAGTACATAGAACAAAGACGTTTTCTTTGTATGAACCAACTTGAAAAGCAAGTGTGGAAATGTGAACTTGACTAACATTCAGATCATTTTTGGCAAATCAGTTTTTTTTTAAGTCTGTCAATCAAGCCCAAGGAGCGAGGCATTACAAATTCTACAAGTCCGGCACATATTATATATATAAAAAACATCCTCTCTAACAACTAAGAATAGCATTTAAAAAGTCCACATACCATTCGCTGCATCAATGAACCAACTCCATCTTCAACCTGGGAGGATCGCTTATGCTTCTCATTCAAAAAGGGCAGTTTATAAATAATTCCCTTCCTATGCTGGCCAACATTTGTTCCATTACCATAAACTCCATTCAGTGCTGATTTTGAAAGTACCCTTGAATTACCAATAACATTGGTGTCTATGCTTTTCCCCAAACCCTGGTTTGTGCCTTCGTGCCAAGGCAATGAGAAAGGTAGCTCTCCTCCAGCTTGTGGACTACATAATTTATCATATCTTGGTACATTCAAGTAACTGTTAATAGACAAGTTAGGCATTTTTCCTGTGCGTGCCTGTTGTGCCGATTGTGGAACAGTCGCAATCTCGGTTTGCATAACTTTCATCTTTTTCCCAGAAATTGGACCAGCTACAGGTGTGGCATCATGTAAGGGAACAACAGAAGCCAGCCCGTCATCAACTTGAGGCGTCTTGCTTTTGTTCTCACACAAGTTGGATTTTCTCTTCGCTATTTGAGCATGCAAAGGGAAAGGACCTGTTTCTCTATTTGTGAGAGTATCTTGTACTGAACTTAACAAAGCATCATTTGTATCATCACCCTCACTAATATCTCCAATTTCGCTATGACTTATATTTAGATCAATAACTTGGGTCTTCTTATTTTTCCTTTTCGCTAAAGTAGAGTCTTTTTCAAGTCTAAGTTCAGTTAAAGAACAATTCAAGCCAGTTTGAAGGTTTGCATCAACTGCATCTTCTTCGGATTCTGTTTCAGCATCCTCAGAGGACATAACCGTCATGTTCATATTATTCAGGTAGCTCATCGTCGGAGGTTTCCATTCTTCATCCCGAGGCAGCTTCCTTTTCCGATTTTGACCCAAAAAACCTCGTCTAGCATTACCTCCTTGTTGGTCAGCCACTGGACCTTGAAGAATAGAGACTGTACCTTGTCTTAAAGACACATCAGAAACTGCATCGTTACAAGAACCTGGTTTCCTCATACAATCCGTTTTTGAAACTCCATTTTCTCCAAGCAGTTCAGTCAGAAGACGCACCTTTCTAAATTTTCTGAGAGGCATGCCATGTGACTTCCTCTCATCACTGTCTGAGGAAGCATTGTTAAGCTCCTCGTCAACCACAGTGGCTGCTTCAAAAACTCCAACGGATTCATTGCATTTTGCACTAGGAATAACTGTTTTGGAAACAAAAATATTTAATCCAAACATCCAATTCAGCTTCATTTGAAAAGATATTTAATCCTTTTGGAGTCAGATGATTGTAGTAACTATACCTGTCCCATTCGAGCATTTTTCTTGAGTGATGCATGGATTAACTTTTTCTGCAATCCAGGTTGGGTTGGCTTTTCCTTGTTTTGTATAAAAAAAGCCATTCTGATGCACTGTATAAAATATATATATATGATGATTAACCAACATATCCTAATCATAAATTAATCACTAACTAGTAGGTTGAAGTGTACCGATCAAGGTGTTGTTTTGAACTTCCAATCCCCCTTCTTTCCCATTGCTACATGACACAGGAAGGTACACAGTATTAGCTGTATTTGTGAAAGTGTTAGTATCAAACTTCCCTCGCTCAATAAAAACTGGCTTAGGAGGTAGCTGAAAATCTAGTGGCAACGTAACAGCATCAAGGGATGGCACATGGGAACAAGTGGCATTGGATTTAAATCCACAACGACAAGGATAAGGAGCAACTTCATTGTCTTTTATCGAACATCCAGCAATAATATCTTGTAGGCAATTCTTGCAACGCCACCATCTAAATTTCTGAACATCTAAAGGCGGAAGCAAACTTGTTTTTGCCCCTGACATACTATCATTTCCATCTATGGAAAATGGCCAACATATCTTCTTATTTCTCTTTCGTGTCTGAGATACATATCCACTGCATTCATTGTGAAGACAATTTGTAAGAACAAATATTTACGAGGATAATTCACATATTCTTCATTTACACCAAGAAAAAGAAGAGAGATTGATGCTTGCTAAAGTAACTCTCAACAAACAAAAAAGGTGCCCACTTCCAACTTCGCTTCGTATATAAGATTGACAGCTTAAATAGATCTTTTCTCATCTGTGTTTGATTTCCAGAGAACAAAGAAAAATATTACACACATCACCGCAGAAAATATACAGTATCTATAATACCAATGACCATATATCAATGCCAATAGTTTCATCTAAAAGGAGAATACAGCAAATATCCACTTGAAGCTTGAGAAACTTTAGGACTGTAAACTCACCACCAGAAAAATGTTTTAGGATATCAGGGAAAGGAAACACCGAGTTACAATAATAAGGGGAACAGATTACCAACTCAAATAAACACAGTATTCAGGCATGCAGCAACTGTGTACTAATAAGTTACAAACAGTAGTTGCTAGTCAGTAATTTTCCTAATTAAGGCAATACATGCCAACTAACCCATAGTTGGAACAAAGATCATCACTTACCGTATAGAAAAGTGTTCACATTTTTCTGCATCGCCCTTATCATTAGCATTGAGCAGATCTACAGAAATCGAGTTGATCTTAATAAGTGACCCCACAGAAGAGGAAACTGGAGTAGAGTCAGTCCTTGGACAATCTTCTACTACCACAATACACTTGTCCATTTACTCAACTGCAATGTGTTGCATGCAAAAGTATTGCCCACAAAACAATTGCACGAAGCCTGCATAAATATCATAAACAGATAACATAAAAGGTAATCAGCTGAATATATTTTTAAGGATGAAAAGAAACATCACACAGTCCACAACTTCTAAGTTCAAATTCAAAACTTGTTACTGTTTATTCACAAACAGTTCAAAATTCAAAATTCATAGGCAAAAACAAGAAATAATTCTCAAAATAAGCATACAATAACTAAGGAATCCGAACCTCCATCGTATGAAGAAACTTTCCACATAAAATAACAACCTCTACTTGTCCATAAACATGTATACAATCTCAACAAGGGATCAAAATTCAAAACCCTAGATCAATAATCAAAAGGCAACACTTCACATTTGATAAAATTAAATGTGAAGCAACCCACACCACAATTACGGAGCAGTACCATAAGTAAGAAAAACACGAATAAACATTAGGGTTTAGCGAAACTGTGAGAATCACAAAACTAAATCAAGAAAATGGAAGTAAAAATTGTCAACATTTGCTCATGGAAAATCAAAAGCCACCAACACCCCCTACAGAAGAAACAAGAATATTAATTAGGGTTCTATTTACTCATAAAATCACAAACCCATACCACGAAAATGCAAAGTAATTAAACTCCCCAACACGGGACACAATTCACCAAAAACACCAAACCACATTGCAAAAGCAAAGAAAACAAATCAAGTTACAAAATTATTAGTGTTCATTTCCACCATAAAATCATAACGATATATAAAGCACCATAACAAAAATCAATTTAAAACATTAATCATCAATATTCTTCACAACCGACACAAGAAAAAACATCAGAAAACAAAAGTCTAAATATAAAAATGGGGAAAATGGAAATATGAGTGACCAAACTTGACGTACCGAAAAAAGCGAAAAATGTGAAATGACCTAAATATCCGGACCGAAAGAGCTGAAACTTGAGGAAGGGACTGATCCAATCATCGGCGACGAGCACGGACCTCTAGTCGGCGATTAGAGTAGAGACAAACCTCGTCCCAGCCGGGGAGGTCGCCGGAGAATCCGAGGCCGACTAGGCCACCGCCGTCCACGGCGGAGCAAAGAAATGGTGTCGGGGGAAAGAGGATTTGGTGGAGAAGAGGGAGAGATGAGCTCCGAGTAGAGATTCGCAGCTGGTCGAGTACAATTTGAGTGCGAGCTTTCCAGAAACCCTAACTCTGCAGGCTTTCGATTCTTTTGCGAGAGAGAGAGAGAGGAGAGAGAATTTTTAATTTTAGTGTCTTGAAATGAGGGTTCTTTGTATTAAAATCAGCTTGTATGGCAGGCGCATCATGGTCATGGTCATGTCCATGTTCATGTCATCATCATCATAATCATACCATACCATACCATACATCAGGAATTTTGAATTATTTAATTTTACACATCTTTTTTACATCAAAAAAACAGTATTAACATATTGTTCACAAAAATAACAGTGTTAACATATGTTATTCATTTATTTTATTTTATTAAAATACATATGTGGTCCCGGAAAGAGACACTAGGTGAGTTTAAGTTTCACATTTCATACGAGAGGTCCTGAAGTTGAATTTTTGATCAATAACTATAATATACGTTTGTTATATTAATCATACGTATTAAATTACATTTTTAATTTGAAACCTTTAATACTTTTCAATATATTATATGTATAGGACAATCATCCTTCTATTAAACTTTTAAAATATACATATATGATTCATTTTAGTTTCATCTTGATCGGAATCTTACATAATATAAGTAGCATTCTTAAATTTTATATTATAATATAAGTAGATTCTTAACATTTATATCATAATTAGATAGATTAGTTTTTATTTGAATAAAATAAGACTAGACGCATAGATAACGATTTTTGTGACTATTTCTAAATTTTAGTTCATTATTTAAGATTAGGTCTACTTATAATATATGTTTTAAGACTTACACCAAACATTCAAAAACTTTTGGTCGAAAAGTCATTTAAACTTCAATTCATAAATTACTCACAACAATACTTAATTATACAAATAAACTTTTGATCATTACATGATCAGTTATAGATTAACTTTAAATACTTTAGTGAAGTAAATTATTTGTTTTATCCTTCAAAAAAAAATTATTTGTTTTAGGTGTTGTTTTATTGAGGTTAGAACGTAAGTACTTAAAATATACATCGTACTAAATTCAAAATAATAATAAATAATTGTGTAGAGAGAGAAAAACTAAACCATTGATACGAGGCCACGTGTCCTATTGGTGCGCGTCTTATCACAATTCCATTAGTGTACGAGAGTGCGTGAGTGAGGCTTTAAAGGGAACCCTAGACAAACAGTCCAAACGCTCTTCTAGCACGTGACTTTAACGCTCTCCTGTCTGAAAGTATAAGCCTTTGATTATTACGTGTCCCGTTGAGTGGAATCAGATGCCATTTGCACATAGATGGCAGCTGATTGGTGCGTTTGGTGCACGCGTACTGTTGGAGAGTGGAGGTTTGTGGCTGTTCTTGAAACCCTAGGTTTTATGGCAAATGGTGTGGACGTGGAGGGGTATCTAACCCTAGCTATCGGCGAATAAATAAACGAAGATCAATATTTTATTCATACATATCTCTAACCCTAATTTTAGTAATTAAAATTACCGTATTACCATTTTTTATACTGGAAATGGAAAATATAAGATGTGTGGGTGACCCTCACCTGTAGCCAATCAAAGAGCGACGTGTGTATCACAAGTTTTGTATTCAAATTTTGTAAACAATAATGCTCATATGAAAATCTATGCACATGGGAAAACTTAACACCAGTAAGTGGGTGGATGGACCCATTGAAACCTGTATGACATATAATAATTGATTTTAAATTCTCAAATGACTTTAATTAGTCAAAAGTGAAATAATAACACAAGTGATGATCCGTGTAAAATTGTCTGAAATGTGAAAAATATAAATAAAAAGACATGCAAGGGTCAAAACCCTAATTCAGGCTATCTTTGTAACTTTGTTGGTTTATAAAATGTATCATTTGCTCCAAATGAAACCTTGCGGTGATTCAAACCCAAAAGTACCGGTAGATATTAAGTTCAAGAGAAATATTTTTCATATATTATATGTAAATATAAAGATATGAACCTAGTATTACAAAATTTAGACAATAATATATGTTATAGATCCCACATCAAGATAATGCAATCTAGTACACACAAATGGTGTAACAACCGCACCTGTACATAATGCAATTACTGAGTCAAATACAAACTCAAAACCTTTTTTTTTTTTAATGAAAAGTCGGACTTAAATCGGTGTCCCCTTGAAGACCTTCTAGGCACTATATATATTGAGATTGAGATAACATGCAAACTAATTCGAGATTTAAGCTATAGTCTTAGGTTAATAATAATCTATGAAATATGAATATTAATTTCTTATCATTTATTTTGTTGCAGAAAATATTTATTTAAAAATAAATTTATGTCGTTTGGTGAGTATATAGCATCAAGGGCTGACCATGGGCCGGCCCCCGGCCCCATTGACGTGTTTTTAACCTAACCCAGAATGATCGGATTGTTCAAATTGGAACCCATCCCCGGCCCCAGACCCATTAGGCCATCTAGAACCCGTCCGTTCAGATTATGGGGTTGGCCACACGGTTTGCACCGGTCCAACCTGAAAAGATTTCAAGCCTACAATTAAGAGCTTCAAATTTACATCATTCACCTGACTAATACATAATTTTTTCAATATTTTTTCATTGACCAATAAACCATTAAGAAGTGATCAAAGAGTGTTTAAGAACTCTGAATTTGGTCACTTCTTAACGATAAAAAAATGTCCTACCCTATTAAAATTTTATCACATATTTAAACATCTTACCCTACCGGTTGGGGCCTGGGCCCCGGTGGAGATTGTTTTCTCAATCCATGCCTCGACCCAATTGTCACCGGGACCTCTAATTGCAATCCACTACCGCCCCCGTAACCCATTGGGGGCAAGCCAATGGGGCCGGGTGGGTCGGTTGGACCGGGTTCCGGATCTATTTTGGACAGCCCTAATAGCTTCTATCGTTTATTACTAATAAATAAAAAACTCAAAGACTTGTAGAATATAAATCTTGATTAATTATATTTGTTTGTACAAGCACATGTGTGAGTTGAAAACGACAGATCATGAAATGCGAAAATGTTTTTCTTTTCTTCTGAAACAATGTTATAACTGATATACACAGATGAAAGAATATACATCTATGCTGCCATCAACATATAACAGCAAAATAGAGGAGACATGAAACGGGTCCTCCTCTATTCTCACAATATTATATTGAAAAAAATTGATAATATATAAATAAACTAGTTATGTAAATTAAAAATAAATAAATTTACGATGCTTATGGAATGATTAACTGTATAAAATTTACAAAAGAAACTGTGTAGTTTATTTCTTCTT
>JAYMTN010000712.1:0-15078 GCA_036897425.1 Erodium trifolium | reverse complement strand
ATATCGACCGTCTACTCCGCTACACGTCTCTCTTATTTCTGCTTTCTAGAAGCTACGCGGTTCTGATTTTTCACTCACACCACTCGTCTCTTTCTGATACGTCGTCGTTTTGCTTCTCTCTCGCTCTCGTTCGCGTGCTTCTCTGCGCCGCTGATCTGTCTCATCAACAATGTCGTCGGAGAAGGAGAGAGAGACTCATGTTTACACGGCCAAGCTCTCCGAGCAGGCCGAGCGCTACGATGGTAACAATTCCCGAATCGTTTTCTTCAACCAAATGTCTGCATTTACATATTATTTGCTTTGAATCGGGTTTGTTTGATCATCTATTATTTTGGTTTGATCTGATTCTGGAAGTTAATGTTTGTGCTTATTTCGTTTTATTTTTTATTTGGTGGTCTGGAAAATGTTGAAGAGTGAGCAAATGTGTCATTGATCTGATTCTGGAATTTCATGTTTGGATTGGTGGCTTTGATGCGGGGATGAGCTAATGTTGTTGTTCCTGATGTGTGGAGAAATGTGGATGATCCTGCTAGATATGAATATTTTTGTTGATTTTTTAGACATGCAAAGAAACGCGATGTTGCTGAATTCTCAGTGTGGTATACTGATACACATTTTCTACTGTTTAAATTTAGTTAAATTTTTTGTGACATCTTGAGAAATGTAGAGGATGCTCCTAGCTTTAATCATCTTCCTTGTTTGTTGAGATATTTGGTGAAATGTGATCTTGTTGGTAGATTACACATGTGGATGTGTTTTACATATCTTATTTGTTCAAGTCAGTCATGCTGTTCGGATTTTGGTAAGGAGTGTTTGAGAGAATGGAAAATGATGTGTATCACATTTAAATGTACTGTGATTTCATTCATATGAGTTATTGGGTTGCATGCATGTTAAGTCTATGAGCCAAACATGCTCAGATGTGAAGGATTTGCCTTTATATTTGTAATGAACATGATGGATCCGACTGTTAAATAAAAGTTCTGATGTACTTGCTATGAATAGTTGTTATATTCGCGTGAGTTGCTCTCTTTCTAGAAGCAGGTTTGTCAGTTCTTTCGTTTTCCCCATATACAAAAGTATTTCATAGAAAGGTACATGAAATGACAGGAAAGTTAAGTATATATAAGTGGCACAAAGTTCTTAGATTTTATATGATGTGAATATTTGGAAAGCGGTACTGTAACTATAAGAATGCATTTTATTTATTAATTATTCAGAAATGGTTGAGTGCATGAAGTCAGTTGCAAAACTTGATGTTGAGCTGACTGTGGAAGAAAGGAACCTCCTCTCTGTTGGATATAAGAATGTCATTGGTGCCCGGAGAGCTTCTTGGCGCATTATGTCTTCTATTGAGCAGAAGGAAGAGTCTAAGGGAAATGAGAACAATGTTAAACTAATCAAGGGTTACCGCCAGAAGGTAGAGGAGGAGCTCTCTAAAATTTGCGGCGATATTCTGTCCATCATAGACAAGCACCTGATTCCCGCTTCCACCACAGGCGAAGCCACTGTTTTCTATTACAAGATGTAAGTCATTGTACATTGTTTCTTTGAGATCTAGTTAGCTATATGCTTAGCGTATATTACGGTTACCTACTTTTCATGCCTACACTAGAACAGGGTCACTTTGTGCATACTTCGTCCCACGTTAGCGATAAATCAGAGATGTGCCTGTGAATCACATGTTTCTCACTAGAGAATAGGGATAATCTCACGAAAATACACGAAACTTGTCACCTTTCTCAACTAAACCGACTTCTAAGCGTTCTCACCTAACTACACTAAACTTCCAAATTTTCTCACTTTACTCTACTTTGATAACAAATGGCAAACTACCCTTCATTAAGTTTTAAATTTTCAGAAATATGCAACTGCTTGTTCGAGTTCTTTAAATTGCTGCAGGGGCATTTTTGTTATTCATTACCAAAATCGATTTAGGTGAGAAAGTTTTAAGGTTTTTTATCAGCTGTGTATCAAGATATGGGCTTCACTTGCTTATGTAGAAGCAAAAGATCACCATTCTTATTGGACATAAGATTGATGAATGAGTTCACCTTAAGAAAGAGAGGCCTAACAAAAGCTGGAGGATAGAGGCCCATAATGAGTTGCAAGGAAATAGAGTAAGGACCCAAGTTCAAGTGCTTGGCCAGTTGGACAAGCAATCTTTGGTAGAGAAATTTTAAAATTAAGTGTGAAGTTAAGTGAGAAATGCTTTTATTAGATTATCCATAGATAATATGTGCATACTTGTGTGTATCAATATTGCCAACATTCGGTTCAAGCATATACACTCTACAGAGATTTACAAAACAGTAAATTTCTGGTCCACAGGAAGGGTGACTACTACCGATATCTTGCTGAGTTCAAGACTGATGATGACAGGAAAGAGTCTGCCGAGCAATCATTGAAAGGCTACGAGGCACTTTTTTCTTTTACAAACCCATTGTTATATATAAATATTATAATGCCATATTTTTGTTTTTACAATGTTACATGACTCCTTTCAATTGTCTTCTCTTTGATAGGCTGCTTCGGGTGTTGCCAACACAGATCTTCCTTCAACCCACCCTATTCGCCTTGGTCTTGCTCTCAACTTTTCTGTCTTCTACTATGAGATAATGAATTCTCCTGAAAGGTACTTACATTCGGAAGCCCTGTTAATCTCTGCATCTGTCTCTTATCTTATTTATTATTGTAATTATGGACTTGATGATGTAAATTTGGTGTTAATTATATTCCAGGGCCTGCCATTTGGCGAAACAAGCATTTGATGAGGCAATTGCGGAGTTGGACTCCTTGAGTGAGGAATCTTACAAGGACAGTACCCTTATTATGCAGCTATTGAGAGACAATCTCACCCTTTGGACCTCTGATTTGCCTGAAGATGGAGGTACTGTTTAACTTCAAACTTAAAGTTTATTTCCGTAAAATGCCGAACTATGATATCCAAATTTATAAACTGCCGTTATATTCAAAATCAGGTGAAAAATGAAAACCATTTGTGTCCATTGGGTTACGGTTTAACAACTGAGACGCGTTCGGAAACTTAACTTTACATTGGAAAGTTCCAAACTTAATCCAACGGCAATGATTGGTTTCTACTTTTCATATTTAACTGTGGGGAAAACCCCAAATACACACCCTAACGACCTTTTTTTAGCGAAAACTAACTGTAAAGGTCATTCGTTCATAAAAAGCACATCGTCACACTACCTTTATCATCAATAAACAACGTCCGTTAAATCTAACAGTTTCCGTCAGTTTTTGCCAAAACTAACAGTCACCTTTGCGGAGTTTTTCTCACAAACTACCCCTAAAAACAAAGGTGATCGTTAGTATTGCAAAAAAACTGACGGAGACCGGTAGATTTAACGGAAGTCGTTGTTTATTGATAATAAAGGTAGTGTGTTTTTGTGAACGAGTTACCTTTACTGTTAGTTTCCGCTTAAAAAGATTTTGAGGGTGTGTTTTGAAATTACCCCTTAACTTTACAACATTTAGACTTTCACTGAAGTTTTCCCCTCGTCGTCTTTTATAGGATACATGTAATTCAGCAGTAGTTTGAATTTTGACTTGCATGACAAATGATCTTAGGCTACGTTTCTGGGCATGCAGGTGATGACAACCTCAAAGAGGAGCCTAAATCCGCTACTGCAGACTCTGCTGTACCAGCATCAGCGGTAAGAACCAACTCGATTTTTTCGTCTTTCATTTCTCAAATAAAGACGTACTAATATATCAATTTTGTTTGCTAAACCAAGACCGATCTTGATCATTATATGCAGAAATGAACTGAGCTTGCAGCAGCTTGGCAAACTCGATACAGAACTACTTTGCAAAACTCGATCGCTTCTTTCTTCTACCTCGTTCTAGCTTGATTGACAGAACAAAGATGGAGATTTCAGAAAGCTTTTCCTCTTCCATCATGTTTCTGTTATGAATTCGTCTTCTAGAAACAATCAACTTTTTTTTTTATAGATCCCCTCTTTCTTTTGTAGCTTTGCTTCTCATGTTGACGAGAGTTCTCTTATCGCTCTGCATTTCTTTTCAATTTGAGTGAATTTTGTTGAAGCATATATTGAACGTGCAGAGCTATGAATGACTTCATTTTTCAGTACCCCTATTTGTTAATAGGGATAATTGCGTAACAGTACTGGTATTTGAATAAATTTGTTTCAAAATAACAAGTTTACTCTTGGAAATTTAAGTTTATATAAAATATTAAAGAACAGAAAATCCAAATTTTCATGAAAGAGAAGAAAATTAAGGGATATGATTTTTTCTTAAATATAAAGTGCAAGGGTAAAATTATTGTTTTTATACAAATTGCGAGAAAGACAAGTTAAGATATTTTTTTTGTAATTATCAAAGAAAAAGATTACAAGTTGCAAAAAAATGAATACCGACTATTCTTATTTTATATTAGAATGGAAAATAAACTGCAGATTATGTGAGATTAGTCTATAGAAATTACTCTTAATCAGCATATTTAAATGTTAATTGTCTCTCTTTTCTTATGAAAATTTGTACCACTTATTTTGAAATGGAATGAATTCAAACAGGAGGAACTCGAATTCGATCCTTAAGTAGAAAAAAGATGTGATGAGTAAAAAACAATGAGGCCCCGCCCAGCCTGTACATACCGTGTTAGAGTCCCGAGTCACAAGCTTAAGCGAAGATGGGCAAGGAGGAAATAAACGAGAAGCAAACAAATTGCATAAAATATATACTGGATATATATACATATTCTGAAGCATTCAAGCATAACTTCTCTGAGTCAGCAAATAAATACAGTGATATATACCTATGAAATTATTTGATAACAACATTTACAATGCCACAACAGGCACATTTACAGATCTTCCTTGATGAAGAAACTCGGCGGCAAGCAGAACTCTTCCCCTTGCTTCAGAATTTCAACGTCTTCATCATCCGGTTTCTGAAATTCATATACATTTGAGTCACAGATTTGAGCTCATGAAACTATGTCTGTTGTGCTTTAACAAAGCATTTGAGGCGATTCATAGTATTTAACAGATACAATTAATCATAGCTGATTGAAACAAATGATAATATCATTGGTTTTGTTGGATACCAGCATTTCTAAGTTGTAAAACCGATCCAGCAACTGCAGAACCTCGTCTGAAGAGAAAGGTCGATCAAAACTGTAATCAACAGTTTAAGTGTTAGGTATCAAAAAAAGAAGAAACGCTTCCAGAACATGAATATTTGAGAGGGAAATGTGAGGCAAGCAAAACCTTCTCCTCATAAATTCCATCAAACCGTAAAGGACAAAGTGGCGATGAATGCCTGCACAATTGATTTTAGGAGAATCAACATTTTTTACCGAAACATGGATGTTGTTATGTTTAGAGAGCTTAATGCATATTAGAGCCCCAAATGTTTATGATTCAATGACAAGCAATTAATGTTAGGGAAAACCCCAATAACACACACCATTTCAACCTACAAACTAATTGCAAAGGTAATTTGTTTGCAAAAACTAACCTTCACCTTTGCAAAGTTTTTCTCAGTAACACCCCCCTAAAAACAAAGGTGAAGGTTAGTTTTTGGAAGAAAAAAATACCTTTGTACTGAAACTCAGTTGCCTAATTATTCAATTAACTTCTACATCTACATTAAGTTAGATCTAATCAGCGCTGAGTGTATTTGAACAAGATGTATATTTAAGAAAATCGATTCAGAAACCATTTCGAGATTATTAAATGAAATAACTCCGAAAAGAAGGCATGCTAGCTGAATTGCAATGAGAACTGATACAGTTCAGCTTGAAGTACTCAAAAACCATAACACAAGCACACAAACAGGTTCCTTACGTTCATTAATAGTCTAATATATTTAAATTCAAACATTACCCGACAAGAAATTCAGTTGAAATTGATTTTAGGGATAATTGCAAAAACTTACGATGAACTACGTGCGTTTTGTAAATACTATCGGTGAACTATTTTCTTGTGCAAATGACCTTCCCAACTATTTTTCGTTTGCAAATCCGTTATTTTTAACGAAAACTAGCCATATGACAGTCACGTGCCTTGATTTTTTCTTTTTGGGGAAATCACGGTTTTGCTCTTTACATTATACATGTTTTGCAATTTGTAACCCTCATGTATACATGTTTTTGCAATTTAGAACCCTTATGTATACACTTTTGCATCCGTTAGTGGATTTGCAGACGAAAAATAGTTGGGGGATGTCATTTGCAAAACCTGCATAGTTCACCACAAGTTTTTGCAATTATCCCTTGATTTTATGCATAGCTTGACTACAAGTATCGCTATATCATTCAAATCTAAAAGTGAGCAAGGACTTCCAAATCAAAAAAATGATTTGCATGATTCAAACAGCATTAGCATTCAGATATATAGTGATTATCGACAGAAGGCTTAAGCAAATTGCCAAAAATGCCAAATTTCTGAGGAAAATTTTGAAATTTCAAAGTTGAAGCTACCTTGTAACCTAGCAGGGGGGTAAATTTCAAAAGCCTCCAGAAGCCTGAGCTCCAGCTCAACCTGTGATTGCTCCTAAATCAAGCACAAACCCTAATACTAAGTTTCTCAATCCAATCACAATCTCTAGATTCTCTACATACACCGCTATTAATTGGACGCAGAGTTGTAAGTAGAGAACGAGAGAGAGAGAGACCTTTGAAAGAGATGAAGCAGAAGAAGGAGGAGCTTTGCAGGGAGAGTGTACGGACAAGCCGTCTTGCTCCTCGTCTCTCTCTTTGCCTCCGCCGCCACCGCCGTCTCCGCCGGACATTTTCGTTTGATTTTGTGATTTGTGCTTCGAAATCAACGGGAAAGGGGAATAACAATGTGGAATCGGTTCTCAACTGTTCTTCGAAATGAAATGTTGTTGGCTAGGGTTTTAGCTTTGGGGATAACTTCACAAACCATCCAACTAATTTTACAAATGGATGTTATCATTTTATCTGAGTTTAATTATATCGGGTTCTCCTATAACTATCTTGACTAAAAAAATTCATTTTGACGTACTCTAAGACCGTCCATAATGGAGGTCAATCAAAAGATCGATTCGACATGAAAGAAACAAAAAATTAGGATTGGATTATGTCGATTCTATAGTGGAGGATCGGATTCGGGGGGTTGAATCTACACGTGTGAGGAGAAAATTCGTTGAAGGAGAAGAGAGAATCGATGAGGGAGGAAAGAGGCGGAGAGAAGAACGAATCGGAGGAGAGAGATTCGACGTCGATGAATCTATAGACTCATGAGAGAGAGAAATCAATAGCGACACATCAGCTTTTCCTTTTCTTTTGCTCTTTTCGACGCAGAATCGACGTGTGGAATCGACCCAATTATGCATGGTCTAAACATTCAAAAATGATAAAGAGTGAAGTCTCGCATGATCTTGGCCATAATACAGTTTTCCAACGTTTGCTAGAGTTTGAGAGCTCTCAATCCTAGTCGTCGCAAGTCGTTGTCCACGATGCCGATTCCGTTCAAGATCTCCGTCATCGTGCATCTGCTCTTCTCTATAACGTTGTTATTGTTCTCTTCTGCGGCTCACGCCTCGATGCCCTCGTATCGGACGGATGGTGTCTACTTTGCGACGATCCACGACTCCTTATTGTTGTGGTGATCGCCCTCTCCGTGCTAGCCTCCCACGCCATGAGCGAACACATAGCGGGAGAGGCTTTCGTTAGCCCAAACAATCAGACGAATCAGGCGAAGTCTGTTATACAACCTCGCTAGGTTTCATGAGGCAATTGCGGGGAAGCAAGACGCTAAGGAGGAGAAGCATCTTGCCCCATCACGATTAGTTGCTGCTAATCGTCCTCCTCCACCAGTTCCTGCGCACCCTCCCGAACCAGGCACGTCACACTTTGGATGGATCCACGAGCATTTAGGCAACGACATGTGACAAACAGCTGCCAGACTCTCGACATCGACAACGAAGCGCTTTGAAGTTGAACCCACCTCGAAAAAATATAAGAATAAAAATCTACTTATAAAGTCCATGAAACCATCCAACTAACAAGGTCTGATATCAACCTTTAGCTGTGGAAACTCGATCCGGTATAAGTGACACATTTAAACATAAAATTTTACAAAACATGCCGAAACTGAGCTCGGCATCCGACGTCAACTCGACTTCGTCCTCCTATAACATAACGCGACATCGATCACTATCGAAATCCCGACATCGACTATTTTCCAACCATTACGGATGCTCTCAGAATATCAAATATAAACAAAAGATAATTCAATCATTGTCTATCTTCTCTGTAATCATCATTGAACGATGCCGATTATGATCCTCTAAACCCAAATAGTACAAGAACCATGTCCTCAATTCGTAATCAAAACATCTATCACTATGTTCCAACGTTATTAAATCCACGAACCCATCTCGATTACAACGTTTCTGTCCTAATCTCACTATTAAACCGAACAAAATCGGATCACTCTCCACACCTGAAATGTTGTTCGATCGTCTTCTTCTTCGTCTCCTATGGCTTCTGTAGCAAACCCAACTCGCTGTTCCGTCGAAGCCTCGCGATCTTCGTCTCTGTTCTCGAGACCCGTTAAGGCTTTCCCCGGTAACTTGGTGCTCAAGACTCCGCCTTTGCTCTTAAGCGCGGCGAGTTCGCGGTTGCCGGAGAAGAGGGGGATTCCGGTGACTGGTGGGTTCTCCGGGACGGCGCTGTGGACTCATCACCGGCTGAGGTGGAGACGGTCTGTTGAGTCTCCGGCGATGGGGCCGGCAGGTGGCGATTCCGAGGTTGAACCGCCCAAAAAGAAAATGTTTGGCTTCTCTGATCTTTTTTTTATACCCGAAAAAAGTGTCTTCGAATGATTTTTATTAGCATAAACATGTAGTGATGACATTTATTTTTCAAAAAACAGGTTTATATCTTTCGTTTAGAACTAAGATATATTTTTCCGTTATTTTGAATGAAAAACGAACATGTGCACGATAAACTCAGTCTTTGTATTCATCAAAAATACAGAAATTGTACGTATTCCTCTTATCTAAATATTGGATAGTGTTCAAATTTTTCTCCGAATGATATTTAGATAAGAGGAACATAAACAATCTTGGTATTTATGATAAATATAAAGACCATGTGCCGAACACATGTTCCTTTTCCATCCAAAGTAATGAAAAAATATATAAGTCGTTATTTCCTTATAATGAATGAGAAGTGTAAACATGTTTTTGAAAAAATAAAATTATCGCAACACGTTTATACTAACAAAGATCGTTCAAAAACATCATTTTGAACATGGTTTAGAAGAGTTTGATTCATGTTTTTCCTTCACAATTCAGGGTTAAGAAGCCAAATATGTTTTGGAGAATAGTTGATATAGTACACACCCTTGCCTATGTGTCTTCATGGTAAGTAAGCCAATACAAAATTTAGAGTTAGAATCATGAGAAGTGACCACATGTGTATATTGTACTCACTATTTCATGTTTATATATGTGAAGGTACATTATGGGTGTGATATACATCCTTTGGTTTTGTGTAGTGAGGTACCTCTTACATGGAGCATGTAGCATACTCACCAAGGAAGTCTACAACTATTTCCCTTATCCATAGTATGTTTCTTCTCCTATGTACACTTGTTTTTTCTTTAAGGATAAAAGTCGGATAGATACGTAGAGTCGAATCTAAAAATATAATTTATGATATGTCATCAACAGTTGCTAAGTGGGATAACAAATAAATAGAAACTACACTCACATGTAGATAACATGATATGTCATGGAATACCCTATACCTTTTTAAATCCACCTCTACGGATACGAGACGGGTTTTATAGTCTTGTATATTAGTTCTTTCACACGAATGACAATCGAGATGATCTGGTCTTCGTCCCTACCCTGAACCCTGGAATTGTTTTTGTCCGGCCTCACTTTGAGTGCGGAATATTCCATGTCTCGAAACTTGAACCAATTGCCTTATATATGTAAAATATTACATCGAGGTGGGGTATAGTCTTTTGGCCTGACCGGGATCTTGAGTCTGGTCATGGTTCGATCCTCAAAACCCGGCCTAGAGTAATGTGTTAAATCATATTCGATCGAAAAGAAAGGTTTTGGTTCAGAAAGGGGTACAGTATCTTGGCCAAGATCTTGAATCTCTTCTGCCCCGATCCCTAAAACAAATCCAAAACAACGTCCTTCGCCCGAACTCGTCCATTGAGGTAGATTTTTTGTCCAAAAAATGGTGGGGTATAGTATCCAAACTGGGATCTTGAATCTTGTTCTGCCTCAATCCTAAACCTGGCCTAAAAGTATATATCGTGCGGGGTATAGTATCTCGTTTTCTACCGAGACCTCGATCCTCGTCTTGCCTCGATCCCTAAAATTTTACCCTAACGGGTCCATATGACATGACTTTGGTTCAAAAAATAATGTGGTATTCCTTCGGCCTCAATCCCTAAAACCTGACCCATAATGCATCTCCCGGGGCTAGGTATATTCTCCTGTCCCCGGTCGATATCTTGAACCCCGTCCAGCCTCGATCCCTACAACTTGACACGAAATGTACTCTTCGAGGTAGGGTATAATCCCACAGGCTCGACCTGGCCTGATCGGGATTCTTGATTCCCACGCTATTTCAACCTCCAAAATACTTTTTTATCTCGTTCGGACCAAAATCCGAAAACATTTCTTACCTATTCTACAAAACATCATTATTCGAAAACTATGACATTACACTTTGTTTTCAGCTTCGTTTCATCTGTACACCTCTTGGTCGGCATTGCATACTGGCTTGCAACTCAGTGTTTGCCTCAACAATTAGGTCCTCCACGAGAGGTGAGTTTCACTTTTAGTAAATTTTATAACAACACACTTTAATAGATGACTTATTTAAATATAATCTAGAGATAGTTACACTTAACTATCTTCGGTTTTCACATAACTACCCTAATTAAAAATTCGTCCAGGCAGTAAGTTTCTAAGATTTTCACGTTATTTCAAGAGGACATGAGAATAATGTGAAAATCAGATACCATCTAGCCGAATTTTTTAGGTATAGTAGTTTTTTGAAAATCGTGCATAGTTCAGTATAATTATCCCAAAAAATTTAAGCGAAAAATTTGCTATATCCTCCTGAAAATATTGTAGCTTTACTTTTGACGCTTTTTTGTTTGCCTTCAGCCGATGGATAAGGATCTCTTCTTCAGGCTCATTCCAGTCGCGGCCTGTCATGCCATCGGACATGTCATGTACAATGTATCACTTGCTGTCGTTGCTTCTTCGTTTACGCTCACAATTCATGGTTAAGACAGTGAAAAAACCTCGTATTCTTACGGTCGGGTTTATGATGTTTTTTTTATTGGTTTCTTGTTGTTCCTACAGCTCTGGAGCCGTTCTTCAATACCGTTTCTTCTGGGTTTGTTCTTGGTCAACAGATCTCCCTCTCCTTGTGGCTACCTTTGGCCCCTATTGTTATAGGTTAGTTCATTTGAACGTTGATCTGGTCGTCAAAGAGCTCTCTATCTTTTTGAGGTCAGAGGTTCGAATCCCAATGAATCGTCTTTTTGGAAGCGGGTAGATTAGAATATAAAAATCCCACTTTCCTCATCGTCTTATTGACCCACACTGATGTTTCTGATGAACTCTGAAACCTTTCTATGTAGGTGTATCAATGGCTTCTCTTGCTGAGCTCTCTTTCGACTGGACTGGTTTCATGGGCGCGATGGTTTCAAATGTTTCACTCACTTGCAGGAGTATCTACTACAAGAAAGCCAGAGCCAAGGTAAGAATTTGAGATAGTTGCAAAAAAGTACCTAAGGTATTCATTTTTTGTGATCTGTAATGTGAACTGTCTTTTTATTATTAATTTGTATAAAAATAATGATTTTACCCTCACAATTATATTTAAAAAAATCAATAAAACACAACAAACCCAACTTTTCGTACTCAAGGGTAAAATCGTCATTTTAAAACAAATTCATACAATAAAAAGACAAGTTCGTGACACTTTTTTTTACAATCATTAACGAAGAGACTATAACTTACAAAAAAAACGAATACCTCGAGATACTTTTTTGTGATTATACACATCCCAGATCATCATCGTCACTTGAGTCCATGCAAAGAAGAAGTGCTCTGAATATTTGAATTTAACAGACGGCTATGGACAGCGCCAATGTGTACGGTTACGTTTCATTGATCGCTCTCTTGTTTTGCGTGCCTGTTTCGGTTTTGGTAGGTTCATAGTTGTATCGATTTATTTTTGTTCTTGTAATCGTCATGAACAGTTTTGGCACGTAATTAAAGTGTGTAATGTTTAGGTTGAAGGTCCGGAACTTATGCAACATGGTTTTAAGGATGTTGTTGCCAAAGTTGGTTTGAGGAAGCTCTTGTCCGATCTCATCTGGACCGGAATGCTCTCGCACTTGGCTCATCGGGTAAGCATAAGTACCCCGATAGGACACGGGTCACAACCGGCCAGGTATTTTTAGTAAGGGTGAAATCAGAATCCGCTAAAAAAATTGAGGATTTCTAGACGTTTTACAAGTTGTAGCTCTCTTCGCTCGTATTTGTTAAAACGTATTCTGAACTTGTCTCTTTGTTACCCTTTGTGCAAATCTGTTTCTCAGTGACGTTTTACCTTTAAAAATAATAAGTAAAAAACAAGAAATCCATAATCTATACTGTTTTTTCTCGATTAGAAAAGGACGTGTTACATTACAACTCGCAGATATTAAGATATCTTTTTAAAAATATACATAAAATATGTTTTAACATATCAAGTACGGGACAAGTACGGTCACTCTGACTCTAACGATAAATCTTAAACACCCGATTCATCACTTCCCATGTTTCCCGACCTGTCCCTTATCGGGACAGGTCGGGAATACTTACTTAGTTGTCTTACATTTAGAGCTTGTGATTGCAGTTTGCTACCAAAACTAAGGTGGAAAGGAATGAGCCGCGTTTACATGCAGTTTTGAATGCGTTGCAGAGAGCTATAGGAATCGGTTTCTCTATTATATATTTCGGTAACTTCCATTTGCTTCTTAAATGTGTACTTATTCACTATAATCATGTTATAGTAACAATAATCTGACCTTGTAAATGCTGAAGGCAATAGGATCTCCACACAAACTGGGATTGGCACAGTTATGGCACTAGCTGGTGTTGCCATCTACAACATCATCAGGGCTAATATCATCGTAAGGGAAAAGCGGGTACGTTCCCTAAACACGTGTTGATCGGGTTTCATTACTAAATGGTCAAAGATTTCGTAGACCTACTTCTGCAGTGATAAACGAATCAAACGTATGGGACGGACATTAGTAAGTTATAACAAGACCAAAATCGGGTTTCATTACTAAAAGGTCGAGGGTAATTGCTCACGAGATATTTTTTTTTTTGCAACTTGTATTCCTCTTCTTTGGTAATGAAGAAAATGGGTCCTGAACTCATATTTTTGTTGCACTTTGTATCAAAATGACAATTTTACCCTTCAAATGTTAAGAATAACAAGTACAAAACAAAGAGCCCAAAATTTTGTATCCTTGATTTTCTTCCTTCTTGTACTGTACAAAAAGGCAGCACGAAATTTCAGGGATTCAAAATTTTGGATTTTAAATTTTTTACTTTCAACTTAAAATTTCAAGGGTAAAATCGTCATTTTAAAACAATAAAAAATACGACAGAAAGACAAGTTTTGGAGCACTTTCTTGCAATCATCAAAGAAGGCTACAAGTTGCGAAAAACGAATACCTTATGATACTTTTCTGCAATTATCCCAAAGGCCAAAGTTGTTATGGAGCGACTGCTACAGTGACAAACAAGTCCAGCGTGTAGGGCCGGTGGCCGGACACCTACACATTGATCACATTTAACAACAGGCCCAAACCAAAAAATAAAACCGGGTTCTATATATCAGTTCAAACTTTACAATTAATATGTTTTGAGGCTATTGTTTCAGGAGGAGGCAGTGGCAGCTAAGGCTGCGTGGGATGCGAAAGTGGCTTTGGCTAAAAAGAATTCAAATAGAAATCTCAAGTGAGGATGGATCTTTAACAGCCAAACTATTCTCTCCAATTGCCTGAAACATTCATTCGGCAGAATAAAACAATGGAGAAGGAAGAGATGTAAATCTTATTATAATCTTAATGCATTCAAATTTATGTTCACAATTTCTAAATAAATTAGCAATCTCATGAATTGCATTTCTAACGGCTGAGATTAAGTTCGGCTCTTTTCAAAGTTCACAGCTTTCCATTGTTAAGTAAAGTTCCCAAAATTGAGTTTGGAACCATCTCAGTCGTTAAAAAATTCAATTCAATGGACACAAAATTCAGTTCGGACTCTCTAAACCCAAATAGGACAAGAACCATTTCGTCCTGGTGATCTCTAGAAAATCACTCTCTATGTTTCCTCCGTTATTTAATCCACGAATCCATCTCGATTACAACGTTTCTATCCTAATCTCACTATGAAACCGAATGAGATCGAATCACTCTGCATACCTGAAATGTTGTTTATCTTCTTCTTCATCTCCTATGGCTTCTGTAGCAAACCTAGTAAGGCCACAAAGCAATGGATAAAGAAGAAATGTAAATCTTATATAATCGTAAAGCATCCAAATTTATTCTTCAATGTTCACAGTTTCGAAATAAATTAGCACATCGTGTTAGTCCCCTATGAATACTTAATCATCAACCTAGTTTTCATCAGAAGGCCAGGAAAAGTAACAAAAATATGGCTCTCGAGACTAAAAACCGAGTACAATAAATAAATCTACAAAGACAGGTATCAGGAGGAAAAAAAGGATTGTTATTTGAACTCGGCAGTTTGGTTTTTGAGGATCAAGATTCAGCATTTTGGAGAAGCAAATCTGGATATGTAAATGCTAGAGTTTTTTTACTTATGTGAAGTTGAAGATCTCAGAGTTTTACTACTAGGGTTCATGCAGAAAATAAAGATGTGTGAGTTTATATGCAAAAAAGAACAAATCATCCAATTTGATGAGCTGCAAATGATAAACAGATCAGAGCACGGAGCAATCAATGAGGAAATAAGAATAGACACTCATTTCACTTACCTAAGCATATTCAG
>JAYMTN010000711.1:0-15080 GCA_036897425.1 Erodium trifolium | reverse complement strand
AAACCGGCAGCCAACCATAAAATGGCCGGTTCTGTAATTTAGCCACCGGTTTCGGATTCTCCGATGGTGGTTGCGGTCGGTAATGGTCGGTTTTTCCGGTTTAAGGTTTTTTTGCCCTCCCCTAGTTGGACTAGCAACCCTTACCATAACTGACTATGCGACAACATTTGCAGATTCTGCTTGTTCCACAATTTACTGCGAGAAGATCTGGCTATGGATTCTCTACGCACTGTTCAGTATCATTCCCATGGTTGCTCATATTCTGCATATAATTCAGTAAAAGATTTGATGTCCAATGAAATTTAAGATCGGGTCATAATCAACAGGTTGGTGTCAGTATCCGAAAATTTTGATTTTTTTGTTTTTTTTTTCAAAATTAAAATTTCAAGGGTAAAATAATAATTTCAAGACAAATTTATACAAAATACAGAAGAAGAAAAATGAATTTGGTGACATATTTACGTAATTACAAAATGAGAACTGCAACTAGGAAAAACTGCATACCTCAGGGTCTCGATCGAATTGGACCGGGAACACAAAACCCGTCGTATACCTTTTTTCTTCCTATTTTCATCTCTTGGTTCAGACATGACATTTCTCTGTTATATATACCAAATAAAACAAAAACAAGTCCATGATACAACATAGGATTTGGTACATAGTGATAACAAATAAGCTGTCACTGATAAAAAGGCTGTGTCCATATCCATAAGCAAACAACTGGTTTTCATAATTGTCTCTCTTTACAGTAATCTTTCAGATCAGGAAATTTGTAATGCTCTAACCCGAGATGTCAATTCTCGGACTTGACTCCTTAAGCGCTCAGGATTGCAGTAGAAATCAACAAAGACCCTCCTCTGAAGTCCCACCTCCTGAGAATGGTGCTTTACAATCTGAGCAGGAGCGAGAAGAACATGATTAGAAACAACAATTATTTTGGTAATAAATGACAAAAACACCCTTCATCAGTTTTAAAATTTCCAAAAAAAAAGTCACTACTACAGTAAGTGCCGATCAAAGTCTCCAAAATGTTGCAGGGGCGTTTTAGTATTTGTTACAAAAATAGAGTAAAGTGAGAAGATTAGGAAATTTAGTGTAATCAGACGATAAAATTTAAAGGTCGGTGTAGTTAATCGAGAAATGTGACAAGATTACACTGAACTTCCAAATTTTCACTTTATTTTGGTAATAAATGACAAAACACCCTTCATTAAGCTTCACATTTGCGAAAAAAATGTGTCACTACTACAGTAAATTTTGACCGAAGTCTCCCAAATGTTGCAGGGGAAATTTAGTGTAATTAGGTGAGAAAATTTAAGGGTCAGTGTAGTTAATTGAGAAATGTGATGAGATTAGTGTACTTTAGTGGGACTATCCCTAGACAGGGAGTAGTGGGATTACCTCATTCTTTCTACAGTGCTCTACTGTCACTTCTTCCACAGCAGCGGAGAGTTTGGAGTTCATCTTGTCCATTTCATCCAGTTCTTTCATTAGTGGCTGTTAAGGGCACATATGTCAAAGGATCAAACACATCAGCTTATACTAAGCAAATGAAACCAAGTCTTGTGAAAACAAATAATAAGAGAAACACTAGAATGTGTGTTCCAAGGGTGTCAGATATGAAAATTTAATAGAAATGCTTGTACCCGGGGTGTTAATATTGGTTGTGCCGTTGTTGAAGATGCGAAAAGTAGTTGCTGTAAGCTTTGGATGAGAGTGCAACTGACAAGATACAACAACAAACATAAGAGGCTTGAGTTTTTTTAGATTATGCTCAACGTGATTCACAACTAAGAATAAAGATGATAATGCATACTCTTCTAGTCTTCTGGATAAACTTATATCTAATTATTTAAACAAATAAAAAACGAGGAAATAAATACGAGCATTATATGCACAACAGACATATATATGAGCGCACACATGCATGATCACATCTTCACTGGAAAATTAATACAGAAACAATCAAGGTAAGATATAGGAAAAACGTTATTTACACCCCTCGTAGACCTTTGAGTTTTAGGAACCCCCCTATAGGTGAGTGGTTATCAATAACAGACTGTCACCTTTCGTTATTCATCAAAAAGCCAGTGATTTACACTGAATAGGTGATGGTTTTATCAGGAACACCTTGTCACCTTTTCAGTGTGTTCCTGATCAAAAACCCACCTTTTCAGTGGGTTTTTGATGAATAATGAAACGTGACAGTGTGTTATTGATAACCCCCCAGCTATACAGTGTGTTTTTGAGAATCAAAGGTCGCCAAGGGTGTGTTAGCGAAGTTACCCCTAAGATATATACACCTAAGTGTCCAGTAATTTAAGTGCATAATTGGAAATACACTTGGTCTGCCTGTACTTTCTTTTGATCATATCAAGATTGATAAATGCCAGTTATACCAGGACATTTAGCTCAAATGAATGAGGTTAAAGAGGATAACTCACAGCTCATTGATGCATCTATTTCTGTCTTCTGGAAGGGAATTCTCTAAATCTGACTGAAGGGTCATCAAGTCAGAGTGAAGAGAAGATATCTGCTGAACAATTCCGGGAGCTGAGACATATGTTGATAATCCAACTTGAGCATCTGAAAAAAAGGGTAAAGTGAATAAAAGGAGCAAATAAAGATTAAGTTTAATAATAAGTTTGATACCCTAAAACTAAGAATTGAAAAGAAAATGTAGAAGTTATTACTAGAATGGATACTGAGAAGGTCTCTAACACCATGCAGAAAAGTATCACGATCATCAACTGCTCCTTGTTCTTGTACATCAGATGCAGCTTGTATTAGTGCTAGGCAACGACCCTACAGTGACATAGCATGAAACCAGGTAAAAGAACAAAGTTCGATGCCACATATTGCGATACAACAAACAAAATATGCATGCATAAAAGCAACAGCAAGGCAACAACCACACACTAAAATCATTGATCAGAAGTATTAGAAAGGATGAATAAGAAGCCGAGTACCACTCTGCCTTTGGTTGCTGACAAGTACCCTTGCAGCTCTGATTCAATAACTTTAAGTAATGAATATGCACCAAGCATGTTCTTCTTTTCCAGTTGACAAGCTATTTTCAGGAACTGGTGCCTTGCAAGCTGATTAATCAGATGGCTTATAAACTGCAAAAGAAAATAAGAATACAAATGTCAATGTAAAAAGAGTAGCAATCTGATTTTCAGGTTATTTGACAACATAATGGTACTTAGCGCAATACAATGTAGTAAAACAAGTTCATATAGAGATGGCACCACAATCAAAGTTCCATACCTAAAAAAAGTTGAACTCAACAAAATCAATCCTTTGATATATTTTTTCTGGCAAGAGAAGATACTAATAATCTCATATACGAAATATTTCAGTAGGTTTAAAAAACTCTGTATAAAGTCAGGTTGCCAACTTGTTGCAAATGTGACCCTTGTGAGATTTAATGCACACATTGTTGATAAAAAAAATGATTGATAAAATTTGACTTTTATACTTAAAACTTAGCCAGCCAAATACACCCTTTTAAACAAACCAGTTAGTGAAGGTGTACTACTTGAATCTAGAACACAAACTTGGATTATCGTCATTGTTATCCTGACAGAGCTATAGATGCCATGTATGACCACTAACACATCAAAATCATTTTTTACTTGATGTATGATGTCATTGTGCAATTAAATAAGTTTTTCACTATGCTAGACTCCCAATCCTATATTCTAAAGTTAAGGTCGAGGACATATTGGCCCTTGATGACATTCACACACACACAAAAACTAAACGATGAAATCAGTAGGTAATTAGCCATACCGCCTTTTGTCGGTTGATATAGTACTCTTGGCGCATGACCTTCAAATCATAGTCGCCTAAAAATTCAAGGTTAAGAAAAAGATTAACTCACTGGAAAGAACTAGTAGTGTAGTTCCAATAATTCTTGAGAGGAAAAAAAACTGTTCAGTACCTTGCAGAATATATGTATCTTGTAGTTGAGCCAACTCCCAACAAAGATCTGGAATAGTCTAAACAGAGGACTTATAGTTAGAAGTTCTGGAATAGCCATATATAGTAGGCAGTTATTTGATAACTTGGTGATAAGCAAACAAACCTCAGATAACAACTTCTCTTCCTTGTGATAAAGATTTGAAAGCTCTCCTGTCAATTCAGAATGCTTTCTCCTGTTTATCACACCAATGATACATAAAATGGTGATGAGAAGGAGAGAACAATACATTCTCTAATTTATATTTTATATACTACACTGGTAGTAATAATACCTAAGGGAATGAAGGTCAAGATGAATGTGAGCCTCATCTGACGTTACTTGAGATCTCAGGGTTGCAAGAATAGCTTGCTGCTTGGCATTTTCTACTTGAGCTTCTACCCACTGTCTTTCGCTCGTGCCGAATCTGTGACAGTATTAAACAAGTTATAAACCATAATCAAAACATTCATACTAAGATCTTCTGAAATAGTGGAGCTATCAACGAGCACTAAAGTGATACACTCTAGAAATATTGGAGTTTCATAGAGATGTTAGGCCTTAATACTGTTATCTACTTTTCTTTACAATATTTCCTTTTTGACCGCTGACATAGAAGCTTCTCAAGAAAATCATGGAACAAAGCAAAAGATTACAAAAATTGTTAAGCATTGTTCAGATTTCTTTTGCCACAACTAGAAGTAGAATAATAGAATCTCCTTTACAATCTCATTACAACTATAAGCTCTATAAACAAACAAAAAAAGGCAAATTAATATAAGAAAATGCACATACATAGAACGAAGCCGCTGTAATTCAGATACACGTTGATGGTGGGACTTTTCGATATCTGCAACATTAAAAAGACAATGAAAAGTCAGATATTACCAATTGGTGCAAACAAAATGCAACATTTAGAGTACACATTTATATATAAGCATCAACATAACCACATGAGAGACAAATAGAGAAACCTGTGAAAATAAAATAACATAAAATGGAGCTGAGTATGAAAAAAAATCATTCTAGCAAATAGAGGAGAATACCTCGTACTAAGATATTTGAAGTGTCATCAAGACTAACCCACGAACATTTGGACTTTCCCTCCTCCGCAACTAATCGAAAAGGACCCTGATTTAGATTAAAAAAAAAATTAAAGGTAAGACAGCTACAGGACTCAAATCCATGAAATAAAGAACTACCCTTCATTAGCCAAATACATTACTAGCTAATATATTAATTCCATCAGTACTGAGAATTCCCGACTTAGTCGTATGCTAAACATAACACCATGTTCACAGCTGCTATGTTTAACATCCAACTATTCAAGCAAGCATCACTATATTATAAGATTTTCCAGAATTAAGAGCCTATTATTGCAACGTTCTTTTAATACTCTGCCTCAACATTGCTGAGAGCTTAAATTTAATAACTGAGCCTCTTCTCAAACTAGGCATGAGGCAATTACACAAATCATTTAGTGTAACTCTGCGATTTCCCTCTCTTATTCTCCTTTTCCAAAAAATATCATGCTATTTACTCCTCAAGCCTTGCCTTATCTTGTAATTTTTATTAGCTAGATTAAATTAGGTCTTCCCCTTGTTCTACTCCTAATAGAATTCTCTCACCATTCTGAACAGGGTCACTAACCTCCCTATGATTCACATACCCAAACCACCCCGGTAGTTTTCCCTCATTTTATCTTAGTGGAGCTTGAATTCATTTGAGTTAAATTTACAATAAAATTTCAGGGTTAGCATAACAGTAGCAGAAAGTAGAAACCACGAATTTAAATTACAAGGTACTTATTTGTAAATACATACCGTATCCAGTTGCTTAACAAACCATTGATTTAACTCTTTGATACAAGATGAATCTCCAAGTAAGTATGGATGAAAGTCAGAATAAGCTAAATAGATCCCATCCTCTGCATGTACAAAACCGATTACCATGGGTTCTAGTAAAATTTTACAGAATCTATTAGAAAAATATAATTGAACAATTATGTCATTTCAAATCGAGCAGATGGCCAGTGTGTAGTAAGTATAAAATAACAAAGGAAGACCTTACCATCCCCAGAATGATAATGGGCCAATTCCTGCGACGTAGAAGCAATCCTTCCAAGCACTGCATTCATCTAGGTTGCAATGGGAGGATCAAAAAAACTTCTAAAACAATGAAATTAAAGAACAGAAAAAGCCTCTGAAACAATCCAAGACCAAATGAGTGATTTTTTGCGCTGAAAATATATGCCTCATCAGTTAAAGTAACTAGCAACCACCAAAGCTGAAAAGGCCATTGACAACTGCTAGAAAAAGAACAAGGAAACGAAACCCGTCATATACACACAGATCGTACCTGTAAGTTTCTTGCTGAAAGACTGTCATCCATTGTTGATAAGTGTCCACTGACAGTAGCAGTAGCTGCAACTCGAGCTCTTCGGCCTTGAATCAAAGTTGATGCCTGACCAGTGAGCATATCAAATTGAGACTGCAGCTGCGTAAGTTGTCGTTGCAGCTCCAAGGCTTCATTTTTATATGCCAAAGTCGCATCCCTAGCCATCCGACAGAAAACATCCATAACAAATACGACTTTTCACAAGAAATTTCTCAATATCATGAACAACACAACATATGATACAATCCCAATACTAACACTATCACACTTATTAAGTATAGTAACATCGAAAACAGATCAGATGGGGTTATTTCCATATGTTTCAACAACCCAGTAAACTGATGAACAAAAACGCGAACAGATTCAAATAATCAACAGAACAGGAAAGTACTTTATATCTTTCAATCCTTCCTCAGCTCCAAAAACTGCTTCCTGATTGTCTCTCCTTGTAGAAAATGCTGAAATGCTATCAAAAGCAAAATCCAAGTCCTCCCCCTAATTCAAAATTAGCAACATTCAATCTCAGTGTAAGATGCAACAAAACCACCACAAACACACAATAAGCTGCAGCAATGTCTACACATCTACGACTGAACAACCTAACCATAACATACCTCCAATAGCTTCCCTTCCTGCAAAAACTGCCCGTACCTACATCACAAACCCAAAGCAACCAATCACAAAACTAAGCAACAAACTCGAAAAATTCCAAACGAACTGCGACGAAACTCAAAATTCGAACGCCGGAGAGTGAGAGAGACGTAACTGGGAGAGCTCCGGGAGGGAGAGGACGTTGGAGGGGCGGAGGCTGGAGCAGATCCAGTCGAGGATGGGGCGAGCATCGTCGTATTGGAACGGCCATTCGAAGCTCTCGGGGTCCAATGTCTCGGCTCCTTCGTACCCCAATTCGCCCAGAACCGTGCATAGCTTCGCTCCGATCATGTCCGGCCGATCTCTGTGAGATCAGATCTTCATCGCCGCCGGAGAAGAGGTGGGATCGATGGATTTGGTTGGCGTTTTGGCGCCGGCTCGAGAGGGAAATGGGCTTTCTCTGCGATTGCAAAGGGGGTGTGCTTTAGGGGGTTGTACGATTTGGACAGACTTGCCCTTTTGGTTAGAGTGCTTGAGTACAAGCCTTGAAGAAGCTTAAAGTGTGTGAAATTGAAAATAGTTTGAATTTTATTTCCGCCATTATTTTTGGGCCGGGCCTTCGTATTTGTGTAAAATAAATTTATATAAATATCGAAATAAAATAGATAATTTATATTTGAAGGGAATAAATAAAATTTATTCAAGGACAGTCTCGTAAAAATAATATATCTAATACAAGACAGCACGTTCGAATCTCGTTTTTTATTAAACGAGAATGATAATTAACTACGCTAAAAAGAATATGCAGTTTGATTCTTAATGTTGGTCGTAAGAATGACTATGGGGGTATGTATGTTTTTTTATTTATCGGAGATAGATACAGTAAATTCTTACTTTAGCCTAATTTAACTCACCACCTACACTTGCTCCCAAGCAAGTGTACTCATCGAAAATTTAACTTATGACCTCAAGGATATGTGAGATTGGAAGAGGTATTCACCACCAGATTAACCCAAGTGGGCTACGGGATAGTTATCTAGTGAAGTTCATGACCCCGACCTAGTCTAGATCCCCATTCTCGAGTCCCATCCACACAAAAATAAATTCAAATCTCACAGTACTCCTTCCCGTTTTATTGGGGACAGAAATTTTCCGAATTTCAGAATATAAATATTTATACTACATATATTTTTATAGTTCTATAGGAGAGGGCGAGCACTTCCAGCCCCGTCCTTAGTCAAATCCTTGATTGGATAAAAAAACATTAGGGTTTTTATCGGCGTGTTTTTCCATCCATATATGAGTGTCTCTTGAACCGTAGCGTATTTATGCATAACGAAAGAAAAGTGAATATCTTCTAATAACACCCCCATTGAGAGCCTCAAACCGCCTCTCTAAGGTTGTAAACGCTACATTTGTAGCATTTTTGTCTCTCACCCCAAACAGCTCGAATTTACATATCACTCTAATTCTACTTTCAAAGTGATGTGTCGGGGCAAATCCAATAAACACCACTGTACATGCTCTAACCATTATCTCCGGAACCCTCTCATTTCCTCATAACCAAAATAAAATAACTAATTAGTTGAAATATTAGTATATTAATCTCCTCCCGACATAAAAACCGTGGACCTGCTACCTAGAACTATTACAACATTAAAATAAACAAAACAATTATGCTGAAGCACACACTAATCCCACATCCAAATCAAATTATTAACTTAATAACTAAAGGATAATCATAAAAATTAACCGTGTGATCTGCACCAGTATCTACACCGTTCGATTTTAATCAGGAGCTCAGATACCAACAATTACCATTTCAACGGCCGAGATGCGATTTACACACGAAGGCTTAGTGCGGCACCGAAACAAGTACCGCCGAGTCCGTTCATCGCTTCGCGCCTTTATTCAGTTGAGATTTTTCAGGGAAAATCGGAGCCGGAGAAAGAGAGAAGAATGTGTGGAAGAGGTCGATGTACTCTCGGAGCCGACGGCGTTTCTAGGGCTTGCTACCGGAACGGAGACCCGACCCGTATCGTTCACATGGATCGGTAACTTCGCTACTCTTTACACAGTATATGTCAATCTGAACACTGGTTTAGTTTTTTTTTTTTTTTTTTTCTTCGTGGACTTGAGGGGAAGCAGAAGTATAGGTTATTGAATCGTTTTTTCTTCTGTATAGTGTTATGAAGCTTGATTGGAGAAGTTCTGGGTTTTGTTGGATGGGTTCTGATTTATTGGAAACTCAATGGGCTTGAAGTTCGTATTAGTTTCATTTCGTTAGGATTATTATAGCTGAGAAATGGTTAAATTGAAGTGTTATGAAGCTTGAGTGGAGAGGTTTCGATTTTGTTGGATGGGTTCGGATTTATTTGAAAATCAATGGACTTGAAATTCATATTCGTTTCAATTTTTTAGGATTGGTATAGCTGAGAAATGGGTTTTTTGACACATTTCATTCTTAAAGAATTTGGAAATCAGTGGATGATTTAAGGGGAAGAAGAAATCGATGTATTGATCGCGGATTAGCTTTTTCTTTTTGTATTTTTGTGGGAAAATTGAAATTTTATTTCGTGATGCATCAAGTTGCAGTGCTAGGAAGCTTGAGTGGAAGAGGTTTGATTTGGTTTGACGGGTTCTGATTTTATGAAAATCAATGGACTTTTAAAGTTCATATTGGTTTCATTTTTGGGGTTTTTGTAACTGAGGAATGGTTTGTTTGACATACATTGTTCAGACGAATTTGTAAATCAATAGATTATTTAAGAGGAAGAAGAAATGGACACATAGACTGTATTTTTCGGGGGAATTTGAAATTTCATTTCAGATGAAGCTTGAATGGAGAAGGTTTGATTTTGGTTTCATGGGTTCTGATTTATTTGAAAATCAATGGACTTCAAGTTCATCATCATCATCTAATTCTTTGATTTATTATAGTTGAGAAAAGATTTGTTTGACATATTTTGTTCGGCCAAATATGAAAATTTGTGTTTTTGAACAAAGGGGAAACCTTATTAACACTTCCATAAACGATCTTTATTAAGGGATACATGTTATGCTCACTTTTTTATTAAAAAAACGCACACATGCCTTTCATTCAATATCAGAAAACAACAACTTACGTTAAGTAGTACTGACGTTGTCAGTCTTTTGCATAAACCAACAGTCACCTTTGCAAAGTTTTTCTTAAAAAAAACCCTGAAAACAAAGGATACCGACAATCTCAGAACTATTTAACGGAAACTGTTGTTTTCTGACATCAAATAAAAGGTATAGGTGCTAGGTGTGTTTTTGTAGGGAAAAAAAGTGAGTGCAGCATGTGTCCATTAATAAAGGCGACCGGGTGTGTGGTATTAGAGTTACCCAACAAATGGTTTGTTTGATGATTTTGGTCCATTGAAGGTGATGAATCCTGCTCTCTGAAATTTGAAATACTTTCAGGTACAGACCGTCATACAATGTTTCGCCTGGCTCAAATGTTCCCGTCATTAGAAGAGATAACGTGTCTGGTGACGATGGTTTTGCTGTCCATTGCATGAAATGGGGACTAATTCCTAGTTTCACTCAGAAATCTGAGAAGCCTGATCACTACAAGATGGTATTGACTATATATAGCTTTGTTCATATCAAAATTATTTCCATATTTTTGAAGTTTCCTATTGGATGACTTGGACTTACCAAATTTACACAAAGTGCAACAAAAATGTAAGTACATGGTACTCTTTTGCAATTATAAAAAATGACGGATACCTCAGGGTACTTTCTTACATTTATCCCTTTCTGTTTTAATGTTCAAATATGGTAGAATCACAGTTGTACAATCAACCATTATTTCTTTTAATACATGAACGTCCAACATTTCTGACCTCAACTTTATTTTTTCTTGCCTTTGCAACATTTCAATGATACGTATTGCAATTACAGTTCAATGCTCGTTCTGAATCGGTATCTGAAAAGGTCTCATTTCGCCGTTTACTTCCAAAGAACCGTTGTGTTGTGGCATTTGAAGGGTATGTGCTATGGATTGTGGTTCTAAATACTTACGCAGCTGTTCTATATTGGCTTGCAAAAACATTTAATTTACGTCTCTCTATATATCTTATCGAGGGATTATCTAGGGATTACTTCTAAAGATCAATTCTGTAGCTTGACTTTACCGTTCTTTTCAGATTTTACGAGTGGAAAAAGGACGGGTCAAAAAAGCAGCCTCACTACATTCATTTTAAGGATGAAAGGCCTCTTGTTTTTGCTGCTCTGTATGATTCTTGGGAAAACTCTGAAGGTGAACTGTTTGTGTTTCATTGACTTTGATGTTGCTTATTTATGCCACTAATGGATGTATTCACAGTGTGCTTTGCTATTAACTTGTGATTTTTTCTGTAGGTGAGGTGCTTTACACCTTCACCATATTAACGACCACCTCGTCTTCAGCTCTATTGTGGCTACATGGTCAGTCAATTATGTTTTAGTACTCTATATGTCATTGTTTTCTGCTTTGAAACCATTGAACATCATTATGCAGTTTTGCTCGGGTAAGAATCATCCTCACGGTACAAATTAGGAACTCATTTGCGCCTTTGAATCAGTAATGGATCCAATGAGTTTTTTATTATAAATTCGCATATTTACGGTTCATGTCATTAGTGGTTTTCACCTTTAACATATTCTATAATCATGTTCATCACATTCAAACAAGAATTCGGGATCTTTCCTTTGAATGTTCATAACCAGCTGTTAACTTCTTTCTCTTGAAGTTCCTTGAAATTAGTTGCATTGATTTCTGAATATTTCTTCAACCATAACGTATAGGACACTTTCAATGTAAACATTGTTTGTGCCAATTGGATTACCTTTCAACTGATAAGATGTTTAAGCTTGAAAACTTGACCCAACATTAAAAGTTCCAACCTTATGTTTGGTAAGTTCCACCTACACATTTGGAAAAATCTCAGCCGTTGAAATTATAGTTCTATAGATGATTATTGGCCAATGTTTGTTCCCATTTCAACTAATCAGAGGGTGATTATTTTGCTTCACTAACAATTTTTTTGTATCTAATTCCTTTGACCTGCTTTTACAGACAGGATGCCTGTAATTTTGGGTGACAAGGAATCAAGTGATGCATGGCTAAATGGCTCCTCATCTTCCAATCTTGACTCAATGCTCAAACCATACAACAATTCGGACTTGGTAAGATAGAAATAACATGCATATGCAATTTGCCAAACTCTTGGAACAAACACGTTCTCGGATCTTAATCTTAAAATTACAGGTATGGCATCCTGTTACCGCTGCAATGGGCAAACCATCTTTTGATGGACCAGAATGCATCAAAGAGGTAAGACCCTTTTCCTCATGCAATGTAGAGTCTACATTGGGAGATGATAGTTCTCTCACATGTAATATATAATGGGTTCATGCTAAGTATTGCTTACTTAGCTTATAATCACCACCTATGGAAATGTTGAAAAAATATGCATAATTGAAGAATTTGGCAGTATATCAAAGGGACAGATGCAAAAAAGGTACATTTAGATACTTATTTTTGCAACTTGCCTTCTTCTTTAATGATTGCAAAAAAAATGTCTTGAACTTGTCTTTTTGCTGCAATTTATATAAATTGATGATTTTGCCCTTACAATAAAAACAAAAATCCTAATTTTCATATCCTTCAAGGGATATGATGATTTGGATTTTTTGTTCTTTAGTTAATATATTCTAAATTCAAATTTCCAAGGGTAAAATCATTATTTTGAAACAAATTTATACGAAGTGTAACAAAAAAACAAGTTCATGACATTTTTTGCAATTATATAAAAAAAAAGCTACAAATTGTAAAGTGAACACCTTGAGAGTACTTTTTTGCAATTATCCCTGAATCAAATGCTTGGAACTATGTACCACATCAAGGCAATGGGTTTTTGTCATCTATTGGCATTACTAGTTTGGGGTTTTTTGTCATCTATTGGCATGGCCTTCTGATAAATAGTCATTTTGTGGGAAGTGGGGTTTGTAGCATTGAAGCTGTATTTTTCTGCAGATACAGCTGAAGCCAGAGGGAAAAACACTAATCTCGAAGTTCTTCTCTCCAAAGGGAGTTCCTAAAGAACAAGAACCGACCTCTGAGGAGAAAAAGTTGAAAGCAGAACCCGAGACTAGAGACTACGCCGGACTTCCTCAAACTGGGGATAAAGAAGACAATGGCCCAAAGTCCAGAGTGTCTATGTTCCCTCAAGAGGGAGCAAAGTGTGAAACAAAGCGGGACTATGACAAGTTTCAAGCAGGTACAGAGAACTCATATCCAAGTCCAGTGAAGAAGAAAGGAACTGGTAAGAGTGCTGGAGATAAACAGCCAACACTATTCTCATACTTTGGAAAGAACTAGTACTGGCATAAGATTTACCTAGAACTGACTCGGGATGACACTAGAAGTTCGGAAATTATGTCTGGGGATTCAGATTAACATAATTTTGTATCACTAATATGTATTCAATCACAGATTGATTTTGGATTTGTCCTACTAATAGGGTTCCGGATCAAACACTCACATATACAAATATGTTTTTGAAAATCAAAGATCGGAGAGGGAGTGTTTGCGGAATTACCCCTACCAATATGTATGCAACTCTAACATTTCCTATGCAAATCATCATTCTCCATGCAGGTTTCATCGTCCAATTGTTAGAAGCATCTACTGAAGTATGAGACAGTGTGTTCTTCCAAATTCTTAACCAATCACTGATCAAAATGCAAACAAATCGAAGAAGATACATAATCAATTCAAAGACAAAAGCTTACAAAAATTTGTATATCTCGATAGTTTTCACTTGCAGAGCTATCCTACTATATCATCAAATCAAGCACCAGTATTGAGCAGAGAAGACAAAACACCCAAAATGGCAAAAGCTAGAAGAGGGCTCACATCCAAGGAATTGAACAGCGGCGGGATCACGTTCCTGAAGAGGTTCAGGTAAGGATCGCAGAGGTCGCGGATCGCCGACAACGGCTGCTTGTCCCACGGCATGTTCGGGAACCAACTGAGCAGCACCCTGAGCATCAACACGCCGCTGTAGATGTCCAGCCACTTCGCGATCCCGGCGGCCACCACCGTCAACGGCCTCGCCGACGGGGCGTACACGTTCACATCCGAGTTCTTCGCGACGAAGAAGAGCGGCCCGATCACGCGCTCGAGGTTGGTCTGCAGGGCGGCGAGCTGCTCCGGGGACGGAGCGATGCTGGCCAAGGCGTTCCGGAGCCACTCTAAGATCACTGAGGCGAGAGACGCGGCGGCGGCGACGACGGAGGAGACGGTGCGGGTTAGCTCGTTGGGAGGGGGGGCTGGTGCGGCGGAGGAGGAAGCGGAAACCCTAAGAGAGAGGGTGGGGCTTTGGTGACGGCGGTGAGATCGAGACGGGGGTTTGGGGGCTCGCCGGAGAGAGATGGATTGGGGATTCGTTGCTCCGGCGGAGAGGGTGTGAGGGGATTGGTTAGGGTTTAGGAGATGGGATCTGATGGTGATGCCTGGTTTGATCAGTAGAGAAGCCATTTTTCTCCTGGGAAAATTTGGTACGGATTTTCCGAGAAAATGACGAGGGTTTTGGAGGTTTCTAGTAAAAGAGAGGTCTATTGAGCTAGTTTGGGTTGGTTGGCGAGCTGTGGACTTAAAGGCCCAGTGGCCCAAGCCCATATTTCTCACCAGGTACCCTATTAAAGCCCATATAAAGTTGTGGGCTTTAGAGTCGGCCCTACTTTCTCCGACAAAGATCCGATCCTCTTGATCTGATAAGAACTGAATTAGGTGGAAAAAACCGGGTTCGAGGCGGGGACGAGACCAGGATTTAGCGCTTTCGAGCTCATCTCGATCCGTTACAAATCTGTTAAAATATTTGTATTCGACGTAATGGTATAATTCCAGTCTGACTCTAAAATGACAAAACTTCGAGTTTGAACCAACGTTATTTTACAGGTTTGTGAAGAATATTGAATTTGTAAATGTATAAGTTTGAACATATATAAAATACGACTTTTGCATTTTTATTGGGTGAGGGGGGTTCGAGGAACCCCTACCTCCGTTGTCGGGACAGGACAAATGTATAACAAAATTATCGAGGATAGATGCGGGACA
>JAYMTN010000710.1:0-15084 GCA_036897425.1 Erodium trifolium | reverse complement strand
GAGAGGAGCGTGATACTTTTGGCCCGATTCAAGTTCCCTCCGACAAGTTCGCTTCGTCTCCTTTCTTTTTAGTTCATCACCGTTTTGAATGGCTGCGAAAATCGAATGTTTGGTTTGATAGTTCGGTTAGCTAGAAATTTTGTTCCTGTAACTTTTTTCTTATGGTAAATGGATTAATCTGTTGCATTTCAGGCTGTGGGGAGCTCAAACTCAGAGGTCATTGCAGAATTTTGAAATTGGTGGCGAACGTGAACGGATGCCAGAACCAATTGTTCGCGCCTTTGGTATCCTTAAGAAATGTGCTGCCAAGGTTTGTTCACAATCTATATTGATCTCATCATGTAGTTATGGAATTTTATATATTAGCTTGCTAGGAGCTTTTCAACTGTTAAAACGTCTTATCATTGTTGATTGTAAATTGCAATTTTAGTTGTATCTACTGTAAACATTTTAGGAAGTTCAGAAAATTGTCATGTCCACGTTGGTTGCTTTGATGAGCAATTACTTTAATTGCATTGTGTTGCAGGTGAATATGGAATATGGTCTTGATCCTACCATTGGGAAAGCTATAATGCAAGCTGCCCAAGAAGTAGCTGAAGGAAAATTGAATGATCATTTTCCCCTTGTTGTGTGGCAAACTGGCAGTGGCACTCAAAGTAACATGAATGCCAATGAGGTCTGTAAAGCGTCATGCACTTGCAATTATGGATTGTAATTTTCTCTATGTTAGTTTGTATGCTGGATGTGCATGTTTTACTCTTATGGATCTTCTTAAAGCTTATGGTCTTAGAAGTACTGATATAATTGTGCATTTTATAGTTCATAGGATGGTTGTGTTCGCCGCAATGTTATTTATCAATGTTTAAATTATACAAGCTGTTTATGATGATCCACTTGAGCTGTATATAATATGCATACTCGTTCTAATTATGACTTTTAATGTGAACTTTTCCAGGTTATTGCAAATAGAGCTGCTGAGATTCTTGGTCATAAGCGTGGTGGAAAATTGGTCCACCCAAATGACCATGTGAACAGATCACAATCTTCTAATGATACATTCCCAACAGTAAGCCTTTAGTGGTCTCTATGATTCCATCTCGCTTTTAGGCTAAGTTTAGTCCATTTCCTTTCATCATGTACCCAGTTATTATTTTCCTTTCATGATCTGTATGGTTTTTATACAGGTAATGCATATTGCTGCTGCAATGGAAATAAATTCAAGACTAATACCAAATTTGAAACATTTGCATACTTCATTACATTCAAAGGTTTGTGCTATATCCATTATGATTTTGACTTGTAAAACTCACAGCCCTATTTATTTTTTGATCTATGGTTATGCCTATGCATGTTCGTCTAAACTCTTAAGTTACCGCAGTGTATAATATCTCCATATTCTATATTTGACGTACCTTTTAACCAGAAATCTCTTTTTCTTATTCATATTGTCTCTCTGATTAAAAAAACATCCTTTTCTTTCCCACTTATTTTTAATAAGTGAAGGATATCGATTCTTCAATTTCGTAGTGTAATAGTGTCCTGGCTTTGGGGCTGGCTTTTATGGTTTATGGTTCCACCTCAAGCATTATCGTTTTATTTCACATAATGCTACATGCTTTTGTATGCATGGTACTAATATTTATTCTTCCTTGTTTTTCTATTTATCAGTCCATTGAATTCAACAATATTGTGAAAATTGGACGAACTCACACTCAAGATGCAACACCTCTAACTCTGGGACAAGAATTTAGTGGTTATTCAACACAGGTAAGCTTATAATATGTCAATATTATATTTGGTGAGCCTGTCTTTCTTTGGAAGAATGACGTTGGAAGTGATTTCTTATTACATTTTTCTGTTTGCAGGTGAAATATGGAATTGACAGAATCTTGTGTACTCTTCCTCGTATGTATCAGGTTGGTAGTCCAAATTATCTTTTAGCCATTATCCTTCTTTTCAGCTTGGATTTCTGACAAATTGGGGGTATCTTTTGTGCAGCTTGCACAAGGTGGTACAGCTGTGGGAACTGGATTGAACACAAAAAGAGGGTACAGACTTTCCCATGCAAAATCTTTTGCATTTTTTTTGTTATGCTTCCTCATGACTTAGTCATATTCCAATTAATATTCATTATGGAAAATCATGTTTTACGTTACTACACTTGCACACACACCTATATATATATATAGGGATGTTATCCATTGTAAATGGATCCTTATGTTGTAAAATGTAAATAAGGAACACCAGGAACAAAAAAAATGTAACACCAAAATTTGAATTTAAATATTGGGTTCACAGTTACAGAATTTTATAATGGATATTACAGAATATTTAAACCCAAAATTCGGTGCTACATTTTTTTGATCCTTATGTTATATTTTTTTGTTCTTGGTGTTACATTGATTTACAATTTACAATATAAGGATCATTTACAACGGATAGAGCCCCTATGTATATATACTTTCAAACTGATGCTACCTATAGGAAGAAGAATTGCCATAAACAACTTGTACCTTATGCTTTGTTAAATTCTTGAAAGACAATGCAGGACTGTTAGTCCTAATGTGTAGTATAGTGCCCAGAATATCAGGTAGAGAAAGAGTACGGCAATTTCTTTACCTAGGATCTAAATTTGTGTCAATGGACCTGAAATACCTTTTGACATTCCTTTAGCTATTGTTTGCAATGCATGCCTATGTAGCTTTTATTTGGATGTAATTAAAGTGTAATCAAGCCTGAATTTCTTCTAGGTTTGACGTAAAGATAGCTTCAGCGGTAGCTGAGGAGACAAATTTACCTTTCATCACGGCAGAGAACAAGTTTGAAGCATTGGTTAGCCACTAATTCTTAATTGTTTAACTCCTATTTTTGAAACCAATTGTCCATTGGCATCTTATGTCTCATATCATCGAGCAACATGTTTTTTCATTCTCAGTTACTTGTTTTTGGCAGGCAGCACATGATGCTTTTGTAGAAACTAGTGGAGCCATTAATACAGTTGCTACTTCTCTGATGAAGGTTGCAAATGACATACGCCTACTAGGAAGGTCTATATAGTTTATTGCAGTAACTCCTTTTTCCTTTATGTTTTTTTCTCATAATTCTTACAGCTTTCAAGTATTTTCCTTCTTTTAGCGGTCCTCGTTGTGGCCTTGGCGAGCTCATTCTTCCTGAGAACGAGCCGGGTAGCAGTATTATGCCTGTAAGATCATTCTCACATGCTTGCCTGTCCCTAAAAAGTCAAATTTGCCTGCAGTAGCTACTTTTACAGTTTTTTCCCCTTAGCCTCACTGTAATAATTACTAACTAACTGTTGTTTTTCTGTCTAGGGAAAAGTTAACCCTACCCAATGTGAGGCTCTCACAATGGTCTGTGCTCAGGTAAACTTTGGCGTTTCCATTTTAGGTTTGATACAATGATACAAACCATCGGAGAACAATACATAATAATTGATATGTGAAAATTTCTCGTCTTGTATTCTTAAACCCCCTTCTAAAACACTTTCATATTGCTGCTGCAGTGCTGCTGCAGTGCTGCCATTTTATGTCTTTCTCTGCAACCGGTTTAATATTTTTCATAACATTGCAGGTTATGGGAAATCATGTGGCGATTACAGTGGGCGGAGCTAATGGCCACTTTGAATTGAATGTATTCAAGCCAATGATCGCTAATGCTCTTCTACATGTGAGTTTTATTACAATTATTTTGTGGAAATTTTTTATTTCTAAGAACTTACCTAGGAGGTGCCAAACCATTGATATGATGTATATATTTTTTCAAAATCAATTGGCAATAGTTAGGTAGATCTGTTTTTTTTAGCAGTTGTTTCGGGTAAATTGATTCACTCAGGCAAGTTGGTCTTGTGTTATCCAGTTGCGAATGGGAATTTATTTGGGGATAATGGGCAGAATATCCTTAATATTGTAAACTCCTTTACTAACTAGCCATCAAAGTTGAAATCCTTGCAAAATAACCTTCGTTTTTAGTGGATGCCTGATTTTACCCTTACTGAAAATACCCGAATGGGTATGACCTGTGCCCGATCGGGTGTGTATGCTTACCGATTGGGTACGACCCACACCCCGATTGGGTTTTTATTAAGGGTAAAAATGTAACTTCACAAAAATAGAAATGTGGGTTGGGTGCTGCAAGAGGGTTTCAAAATAAGTCAATTTTGCAAATTAACCCTTTTTTTGCTAGGTACATTAAAAAGAACTTCAATCTCGTGTAAAACTTTATGATATAAGTTTATCCAGATATTGGTGGAAGTTGTTTTGAAGTCACTTTTATAACTGTGGATAGTTCTATATCTGTTTCCTTGTGTTCAGGAAATATACTAAGCAATTGTATATTCATCATCTGTTGATAATAGATAAGTTTTATTCTTTGTCTAAACTATTAGGCATGCATGCTTCTAGACTTAGAGTACTCATGCAGTGTTTTGATCTTTATACCACAGTCAGTAAGATTGGTAGGAGATGCATCTGCTTCCTTTGAGAAGAACTGCGTGAGAGGAATTCAAGCCAATGAGGAAAGAATTTCAAAGTTGCTGCACGAGGTTAGTTCATAAAACCAGACTGATAAGAGGTGCATATAATTATGTTATATGTTGATAAATGCTAATCTAAATCCTCTTGCTGTGTAACAATCTGCTCCACATTGCAGTCACTGATGCTTGTCACATCCTTGAACCCTGTAAGTTTCTACCCTCTGTTAATATCTTGTTTTTTAAAATACTTTGAAAAATAACTCAGGCTATGTCAACATTTCAGAAAATTGGTTATGACAATGCCGCTGCAGTTGCCAAGAAAGCCCACAAGGAGGGTACCACCCTGAAGGTGATTCTTTCACGCATCATCATGACAAATACATTCTGTAGTGTATGATTATGTGCTCATCATGTTGGAGTGCACCTAATATGATCATCGTATCATCAACATCTGATTTTGTTTGGTGTTGTCTCTCTAGTTGGGAATCAATAACATATTGCCAACTTGTAGGGTTGATTTGTAGTGTGGTAGAATAGGTTCAAAATCTTGTAGATTTTGGTGCTATATAGAATCAATTTTGACTTTGTAGGCGCTTGGTCTCTCCGCTACATTAGGTAAGTGAAACATAAGTCTTACAGAGGTTTGATTATTCTTTTGCAGGAAGCTGCATTGAAGCTGGGGGTACTGACCAGCGAAGAATTTGACACTCTTGTGGTCCCTGAGAAAATGATCGGCCCATCTGACTGATGAAAAAAAGTAGATGAAGTTTTTCATAGTTGATCCCTTGCTTGAATTCAGGATCAATTCCTGATGTGTCATTTTTGTTCCTCACTGCCAATTGGACCGGAAAATAAATGGTCCTAACTATATTATTTTCGAGAAATTGTTCTCGACCATTTCTCAATGCTTTACTTTTGGTGTCTGCCATTTTAATTAGATCAGTGGCTGGCGGCTGATAGAGTAATAAGGAAATGCCTCTCTTAGAACTCCTGGGGACTGATTTGCTTTCCTGAACTGGTGTTGTAGTTTAGGGGTTTTTAGTTCTCAGAATAAATGATTTACTACACAGCTCTAAATGTGGTTTGATATGAGATTGGCTTCTGTTGATAACTTGGTTTCATTATAAGGAGTTATGGGATTGACATGGCCGGAATAAAGACATGCTGCTGCTGTCTTAACTAACATGTATCACTAAATTTTTACTTAACTGGTCAAGTACTTGATTTCGGGTACACAAAACAAGAGTTCAAGTCCATTGTACATATTTGCTCATAGTTATGTCTTGAGTTATTGTATGGTATGTTGGTCGAGTTGTTGGAGTTAATCTAGTGTTTGTATGTTGGTGTTAATCCAGTGTTTCTTAGTGTATTCCAAATTTGTGGTTACACGAATTATGTTCTAGTATGTACGGACTATATGAGTGTGTAATTTTGCTATTATGTGTTATCAGTGAATGACTAAACTATTATATAATATATAATATTTTTTTTATAATTACTATTATTTTTAGTAGGACTTTCGAATACATTTATCATTTGATTATGAAGAATATAATTGTATTTGAATTGATTTCAAATGTTTTGTTTTGGAATATAAGATAGCTTGGGGTGTAATATTACTAATATGGTTTCTTGTTTTAAAGTCTAGAAAAATATATTTCAATTATCGTCACGACCAATTGAAATAAACTAGAAAATAATGAACAAATCATATTCGGCCATCGAAGTTACTTGAGTCAACAGCCTGTGAATACAACAAGTATTTAATTGGTTCCACCCATAAAAGAAGGGACGGCCCAGCCAATCAAAAAAAGAGAGTAAAAAAAAGGTAAGGACCCACTTGACAAAAACGGACGAAGCAGCCACTCCAGGTTCAATGCACGCACTGATATCAGCCCCTTTCACACGTGAGACTCCATATCTATCTTTTCCCGAAGTAAATAAATGGGATCCATATCAGCCCCCAGCACGTGCGAGACCCCATTGCCTTCTTGTCCGTGACGCTGTCTCCATCCTCTTTTACTCTTCTGCAAACCTCCGGACTCTACTTCCGAGCTTTCAGATACTCTAACCCAATAATGGGCGGCCCATATCGGCCTCCCATGACCTGCTACTGATCCATCTCCTGCTCTTTGCTTGGGTGAGTGATTTCTCATTTCCATTTCACTGCGTGTTGCTAGAGATTTGGAGCTGAAAATGTTGATTGTTTTGACGATCGGTGTTTCTGATGATATGAATGTTTGTGAATCTGTGATGTGTTTGGCGTCTTGCAGTTGGAATTTTCAAGTCCTTGTTTCAGTTTCGGATGGAAGTATAGAGATTCGATTATTTTAATCCTGATTCGTTGAACAATGGTTTGAGTCAACTTGATTTATTCACATGGGAAAAGAATTGGATTTCTGAAATCAATTTTCTTGATCGAGTGAAGATTAACTATTTGAATTAGTATTTAGTTATTTAACTGTTCGATTACATGATTTACCAATTTATGAATGCGGAAACCAAAATTTCATAGATGCTGCTGGTGAATTCAAGACCAGTTGAGTTCATGATACTCTGATTTAGTGTGCTAATGTGAAACTGGTGATATTGATTCTTCAGAAAAGTAGGACCTCTCAATTGATGTAATAAGATTTTTTTCTTTCAGTTTAATGGTATTGACGTATTGTGTCATTGTTTTCCACTGCTACGATGTCCTTTGAATGATTCTGAATTTCTACATAAATTTCTGAGCAAAACCTGAAGAATAGTTTTGTACCGATGTAGTATTATGTTGTGATCTCATTTATACCATATTCTTTGATATCCTCAGATATATTGAGCCTGGTATCAGTATGGAGTCCTGTGATTGCATTGACACACAATGGCCCAATGATGAGCTTCTGGTGAAATATCAGTATATATCGGACTTCTTAATTGCTTTAGCGTATTTCTCCATTCCATTGGAGCTTATTTATTTTGTACAAAAATCAGCATTTTTTCCTTATAGATGGGTGCTTATGCAATTTGGGGCTTTTATTGTTCTCTGTGGAGCAACCCACTTCATAAACTTGTGGACCTTAAATATGCATTCTAAAGCTGTTGCCGTGGTGATGACTGTGGTTAAACTCTCTTGTGCTATTGTATCATGTGCAACTGCATTGATGCTAGTTCACATTATTCCTGACCTGCTAAGTGTTAAAAATCGAGAACAATCTCTAAAGCACAGAGCTGAAGAACTTGACAGAGAGATGGGTCTTATTCTTACTCAAGAAGAAACAGGAAGACATGTCAGAATGCTGACCCATGAAATCAGAAGCACACTTGACAGGCACACTGTATTGAGAACCACTCTGGTTGAACTAGGGAGGACCTTAGGTCTGGAGGAATGTGCATTATGGATGCCATCCCGAACTGGTTTGAATCTGCAACTCTCACACACCCTAACCCAAGTAACCACTGGAGCTAATGTGCCCGTAAACCTTTCAATAGTCACTGATGTTTACAATAGTGCCCATGCAATCCGTATACCATATACATGTCCCTTGGCTAGAATCAGACCACTTGTGGGGCGGTATGTGCCACCAGAGGTTGTTGCTGTACGAGTGCCTCTGCTGAATCTCTCAAATTTCCAAATCAATGATTGGCCTGAGCTCTCTGCAAAAAGCTATGCTATAATGGTTCTGATTCTTCCTACAGATAGTGCAAGACAATGGCGAGAACATGAGTTGGAACTTGTTGAAGTTGTAGCAGATCAGGTAATTTGAGCTTACTTGCCCAGTTTTCTTCCCATCAGTGTTTAATTGTATCTTATACTGTGCTGTTGTTTCCCAGTGCTGTATCTCTCTCTTTTTAATTTGTAAATGCTTATATCTTTCTGTGTACAACTTTATTAACATTTTGTTAACACATTGATTATATTGTCGGGGTACATATCTGATTATCTTTGCTTTATTAGACGTCTCTAATGTTGAATGTCTTAGAGAAATGAAAATAGTATATACGATATAATCTCTCTATAATTCCACAATAATTTGCCTTTTATTATTTGTTTACGGTATATCTGATGTGGAATTTCTCTTATTGTACATGTGAGATGCAAAGCACAGAACTGTATCTGGAATATATGCATCTTAGAGTATCTTTTATTTTTCCCACAGGTAGCTGTTGCTCTTTCGCATGCTGCTATTCTGGAAGAGTCAATGCGGGCCCGTGACCAGCTCATGGAGCAGAACGTTGCACTAGATTTAGCTCGAAGAGAAGCTGAGATGGCAATCCATGCTCGCAATGACTTCCTTGCTGTTATGAACCATGAAATGAGGACACCAATGCATGCAATTATTATGCTGTCTTCTCTTCTTTTAGAAACTGAATTAACTGCCGAACAAAGATTGATGATAGAGACTGTACTGAAGAGTAGCAACCTTTTGTCAACACTTATTAATGATGTTCTAGATCTTTCTAGACTTGAAGATGGCAGTCTTGAGCTCGATGCTGGCATGTTCAACATTCATGGGCTCTTCAGGGAGGTATTATATTTCATTCTTTACTGTTTGTATACTTGTTTAATTGAGATATGGTTAATGATTTTTCTGCATTGAATTGTAGGTCAACAATTTAATAAAGCCGATTGCATCAGTGAAGAAGTTGTCAGTGACTATGATTCTTTCCCCAGATTTACCGGTATGTGCTGTTGGTGATGAGAAGCGGCTTATGCAGACTATGCTTAATGTTGCTGGGAATGCTGTGAAGTTCACAAAGGAGGGTTATGTATCAATCATAGCTTCTGTTGCAAAACCCGAGTCAATAAGAGATTGGCGACCTCCTGAGTTTTATCCAGCATCAAGTGAAGGCCATTTCTATCTGCGTGTGCAGGTTGGTATTCTCTGTGGCTCACTCTCACCAATAAGTGTATAATCTTTAGGGATAATGTCACTCAATTATCCATGAGTATGCACCATTTCAACTAACTACCCCTAAGTTTATTTTATTTTTGATAACCTCTTAAGTTTTCTTTTTAGTCTCATTTTACTCCAATTCTGTCAACTTTTGGGTGTGAATTGACAAAATTTCCCGCAAACAATAAAAATAAGGGTATGATTGTCATTTCATGCCTAAAATTTGATGGAATTGGAATAAAATGAAACTATAAAACTAAAGGGGTTGTCAAAAACTTTATAAACTCAGGGGCAGTTGATTGAAAAAGGTGCATATCTAGCTGAGTGATATTGTCTTTAATCTTTACGAACCTTTTCCTTAACATAATTGTGGCCGAAGGTTAAGGATTCCGGGTGTGGCGTTGTCCCGCATGATATGCAACAAATATTTACCAAATTTGCCCAGTCTCGTGATGGATCAGCAAGAAGTAAAGACGGGGCAGGACTTGGACTTGCCATTTGTAAGAGGTATATCATTCATGAAAAGAGTGTGTTCCTTTCTTCTCCTCCGTTGACCCTTTATGATTTTACTTTCCCGCTTAAATTGCCAACTGTCTGAATCAGATTTGTGAACCTGATGAGTGGACACATTTGGATGGAGAGTGAGGGAGTTGGCAAAGGTAGCACAATCACATTCCTCGTCAAGCTTGGGATGTGCAACAATTCATGTGATTCGTTGTTGCGCCAAGCAGTGCCGAATAGCCGAGCAAACCAAGGAACTGGAAGTGCGAATATCACGGGGCACAGATCAGGATTTGGAGATCACGATGAGGTTCCTTCCACAAATCCACGGTATCAGAGGAGTTGTTAGATCAGCGATCACATTTGGTATGCAAGTAGTGACTTTCTTTTTCTTTGATGCTATTATGCCAGGAGTTGTTAGGCAAAATGCAATTGGTTCAGAGATGAATCTGTCCTGAATACTTGTATTGATGTTTGAATTGTGATAGAGATTTGGAGGGTGAAAAGAAAGGTGCTCCCTCACACAACTATAAACCTGTTTTTCCCATTTATTTGGGCATAATCGAGTTTGGGCTCCCTAGCCTAGCCCCATCCCAAAAGTTGTTGACCATGTCGCAACGCCCTCCCACTAGGTCACCAAACCAAGGCGTGCTCTCAAGGCTAAAAAAGTGAGGGCTCAACCCACTCCTTAGAAGACCACCACTAAATCCTTCTTGTTGATACATCCCCTCTCATCTTGCATGCAACTGGGGCCTCACCCACGGTCACAGTGACAAGCACCTTTGGCCTCCAAGAAGGTTTCACTGCCTTCAACATCGACGAGGAGAAAGAAATCATTATCGAGGTCTCCACGAGCCAACGGATGGTTGGACGCCTTCTTACCTCCCGGCCATTTAACTGCAAGATGATGCTCGACATCCTTACAAAGTCCTGGGGGGCACTGGTTAAGTCATCAAAGACCTTGCTCAGTGGGTCTTTGTTTTCTACTTTTCGTTCCAAGAGGCAAATGATGGTCCGTTGCGACGAGCCGTGGTGCTAAACGAGTACCTATCATTCTCGTTGATATCCCAACACTGTTAGCACGTCGTCGATAAGGTTTGATCACATCCAATTGTGGGATCACGCCCCCGATATCCTGTTGAGATGATGATTGTTGTCATCGGGACTCTCCGAGTTTGCTTCTTGATGAACCTGACACGTCCAACTGCGTCGATCTTCGATCGATACTCTTAAAGTTCCCATAGTACAACCGCCTGGTCCAATTCGCTTTCAATATGAAAGGCATCCTCTTCTACTTTGCAAAATCCCCAACATGTCCCAGGATACATAAGCCTGCATGGCCCAACTCGATTGTATTAGACTTGGAGGAGGATTTGGTCAGAGTCAAACATCCAATCATAATACACGATATTTTGACTAACCTGAGTCCAGGAAGGACGGTCACAACCAAGGAAACCCAAGTAGCTTTGTATAAGTATACATCTCTAGGAGGGTTCGGGTACAAACTAAGGACACAGAGTTATGAGTTGAAGAAGACCGTATTGTAGAAACATACACTCATTCAACTCGTCACATCAGTTGCGAAGGATATCCAGGAGAATCATACGTGGTATGGGAAAGTCTCATCATGTCAAATGAGAGGCCTTCGAGGATACGGGACACTAGAGAGGAGAGGCATCATGATCCCATCACGATTGACTACAGTTGATCGTCATCCTCCACAAACCAGATAGCTCCCCGAGTCACTATCACACCCCTATCAGATTTTAACATATCCCCTTTATAAGGGTCAAGACGCAGAAAGACATTCTAGTGAAGCTTGGGTCGAGTCATGATCAATCACCCACGGATCTAGATTATCTATGTATTAACATTGACCAACTTATTTTTCAAAACCTTGAAGTAAAAATCGATGACTTGTTTGAATTAGAGAGTTAAGAATGTCTATACCCATTCGATGTTTTTTTATTTTATATGTGCATGTTTATTTTCTAGCATTAATAATACAACCGTTGTTTTCGCTAAAAAAGAAGAGGATCCGAAATTTAATCCCATCAAATTAAGTGCTTCACTAAAAACAAATAGACAGTAATTTTAGATGAGAGAAACAAAAATAGAATGTAGTAAGGAAAATGAAAAACTGATAATGAATTTTACCCAAAAATAGAACGGCGAATTAAGAGCAGGAGAAAAGGCACATAAAAAGGGAACGACCCTATGAAACAGAGTAGTGTCCTGAGAGGATACTACACCCAACTTCCCTCCTCTCCTCTCCTATCCATAACAAAAAGCACATTTCATTCCGTCATCGGTTCATCTATCGATCGATACCTTTTAAAGCCTCTCTCTTTCTCCGATCAGTTTCACTTCCTTCCCTCCTTGTTCGTTCTTCTGAAATGCCTGATAGGAAGAAGAATCAAGTGCAGCCACAGCGCCACCGCCCAACAAGGATATTCGGTGGCGGTGAAGGAGACATCGGAGCGGTGGTTGCATGGGGCGGGGCCATGGCGGTAGCCGGTCTGGTAGCGGGTTTTGCTATTCATAGACGCTTTGTCAGGGCCAAAAATCCAGCGAAGAAGACAGTGCAGGTTAAGAAAACCGATAAGGCCCAAACCAAAGCCCAGATCAATTCCTGTGGTTTGGTCTCAGCCATCTTGGTAATTCAAACTCTTTTCCCCAACGATCATTTGCTCCTGCATGAATTAAAGTTGATTTCTTAGGATGATTTTGGTATTAGGGTGCTAAAGATAATGTGAACGGTCATCCGGAGAATGTTCCGCGAGTGATCAATTATGGCATCCCAGGTCCACTCAACATCGACCCATACAATATTATAAACCCAGACATCGAAGAGATCATTCCATTCAACAAACTGAAACCAGAGTTCATTGCCGGTATCGTGGAGGAATGTAAATCTCTGGCCGTCGATAAAGTGGACCCGCCCTTGCCCTTGAAGGAAGGGAAAGTACCCGTTGAGAGTCTGATTCTGAAACCCATTTTAAGTCAGGTGACTCCAGAAGCAGAATCGTTGCTGTCACCCATTAAAGAAGTAGAAGAACGTGAAGTCGATGATGATGATGATGATGATGATGATGAATTAGAGGACGGGGATGAAGAAGTTGAACATGCGGGAGAGGGAGATGAAGAGTCCATTGGGACGGTCGAGGAGGCCTCAGAAGAATCTTCCTCCATATTCCACGACGAGGCCATCTGGCCCGCGGAGATGATCGAGGAACTGTCACGAGAGCTCAAGGAGATGAATATCGATCTCGAGAGGCCCCATGAGGTATACATGGCAGCGAGAACCAGAGAAAGTAAAGTAGTGCCGGCAGCTGTGGCGCAAACGGCAAAGCTCTCAAGGTCGAGAGCTCGGGTGTGGCTCTCCATGTTAGTAATGTTCCTTTTGGCGCTTCTGCTTTTCCGTTTTGATGCCATGTTTTGTGTTCTTGACACAAGTGATTGATTCTTCATGTAACCTGAAACCTGCGTTACAGAGGTTAATTTTTTTCGTTAGTTGTAAGATAATAAAAGTCAAAGGTTTTGTTTTGTAATTCAAATGTCCATCTGCGTATAGATATTTACTGTTCCCTCTTGCAAAGTATCTTTACATGTGATGTGTATGTATATATACTATCCTATCTATCACTCTCTTCCTATATACAGTGCCCTAAATCCACAGACCCAGCTCAATCAGCTGCTGCTGGTTTATTGTTTTACAACTCCAACAAATATGACAAACTTGAAAGCAACTTAATATGCAAAATCATGATCGAATCCTCGTACTCTCAGAACAAAATTTCTTAGCCAAACCCGTAACCTCGTCGGGCCCTCCAATTAGCATTCAAGAATTTGGTGATTTTCCAAGGAAGGCAAACTGCAACCAGTGGAACACTCCAAAACACCAACGATGAGATCTATGGTCGACCACGCGTTGAGCTACAAAGAAGAGATAAAAGAAAAGCAATTTTAGATAATTAGTAATCAAGCATATTTTCAACTAGAAGAGAGAAGGGGGAGGTGGATAAATTGGAGGTAATACGCTACCAAACTTTCATAGTTTCCTTCGACATGAAAAAGCATGACTGCCAATGCCCTTCCTCTGTCCGTCTCAGCCTGATCAATTAAACTCAGGTATTATTAAACAGCAAGATTCTATTTGTTACAAGTCAATCATATGACGCCAGAAACTAACCGCACAAGAACATATAGCGATGCCTACAGCTGCAAATGCTGCAGTGACTTCAGCCATCATTCCTGATACCATATAGCAGTAATATAAGATAGTGTCCACTAGAATCAACCAGGTGATTAACAATAACGTGAAAACTCATCCTTAAAATGGGAAGTAAGAACCACTGACATCTGCTCAGATTAATTCCTAGTTTCTATTTTAAGATTTGTTTCACCTAAGTGTTCCCCTTCCCTATACCTAATTAAGTGCTGCCATTTCACTCCTTGAACATATTTTCATATTCACTGCCTCCTAAGGCTCACACCTTTCACTTGAACCGGGATTACAACATCATTAACCGTATTGAAAATGGTAAACTAACCAAAAACTCTTGAGTACTGGAGGAGAATATTCTTACCCTTGCGATCTATGCATATCACAGAGAACCACTGGATGGAGTGGCCTTCGAGATTGTGCCAAGCAGCAATCTTGCTGGATTGCCAACTCTGTAAACCAGGCAGGACATCCTTATTCATGAGGATGTTAGCATGTATCATCTTGGCAACCCCATTTCCCTGTGATAACTCCTTCACATCCAAACTCACATGCTGCACGTACTTGTTATGTGTCCCGTTAATTCGAGGGATACGAACACTACCATTCTTAGCAAGCAAGGCATCTTCACATCTCCCAGGGGAAGACATGCCTGTAACCCACATTGGTTTGCTCCTCTTGGAAGAATCAGAAGGCTCTTCTGCTTCACTCGCTTCTCCAGAATCTTCAATGAAGTCATTTACTTTCTCTGCTGTTAGTTCAGCAGCAGAGAGTGCAGCTTGCTCTCGTAAGAACTAAAATGAAATTGATTGTTGGATTAGTTAAGTGACGTAGTTAAGAAGGCACGTAAATATGAACTAATTTGGGTTAATTGTCAGAAACTACAGTAAAGTTTTGTCCACGCTTTGCGGGTGCATTATGTATTGCCCACAAATCTATTGAATCCGGGAAGCACTGCCCAGACCATCATTCTGAACATCCCTGTTACGTTT
>JAYMTN010000709.1:0-15084 GCA_036897425.1 Erodium trifolium | reverse complement strand
CCGAATTGGAGATGGATGGAGAGACGCGGCCAATGACCAGAGACGACGAGGTAAAGGCAGCCGAAAAAAGACACGTGTCAAGGATGATCCAAAGACGCGAGCACAAAAGGGGGAGGGGCTCGATCTCTCTTTCTCGTCTGGGCTATGGAACCACCTAGATCTTTTGATTATATGAGGCTTAGTCAAAGAATTATTGGTTTCCTTAATAAATATTAGTTCTGAAGATTCAACAAAGTGTCCTTAATAAATATTACTTCTGAAAATTCAACACAAAGTTTTCTAGACTAATTTAAAATTATGAGGACTATATAAATTAACTTAAAAAATAACAAAAAAGTGGTCAAATACAACTTGCCTAATAATAATAGGACTAGCCACTATAAGATAAGAGTATTTTTTGTTATCAACTTGAATTATTGAGCTAAAAATAATGAAGTAGTTACAATAATACAAGACAGTATAATCATTATACAGTATCATCATTTTTATTGATAATTCTTAGTTTAATTCTAATATAGTCCTAACATAGGTTAATCAAAATTCAAAAGTGAACACTTGATTTATCTTTCACATATGCATGTCTTCAAGCAGATGACTGAAATTAAAAATCATCATCATGCGATCTTAGAAGATATATGTACAGAGTCAAGCCATTGCCAAAGAACAATATCTTTGTATATTAAGCAATTGCAATTCCATACATGGTTCTTGCAACAAAATGAAACAAGAAATGAACAGACCCAAATGGGCACAACAGTTTAAAACCTTTGAGCTATAAGAATGTCAACAGAATTGAGGCCTTTGGCCAGGTTGCGCCAATGTGATGTGAAGTTTCAGCAAAACCAAATCAACAATGGAACTTGGTATACATTAGAGGCATACATGTTACAAGTTACAACAGCTACTAGGCCTCCAACTTCTGGGTCTCAGGGACTTTCTTAAATAATTCAAGGCTGGTTTGCTTGGTTCGCTTGCAAGGAGCTAGATAAGGAAAACGATAAACCAATATTTGATTAATTAGAGGCCAACATTCACACGCGTATAGGTGCAGAGTTAAAGGAGCTCAAGAAATGACCAAACTACCTTTTGTCTCACTGTCTTTGTTGGATGCCATAACAGTGGATTTCCAGTCCTCATATTCATGTTTTTCCATTTGTTTGCGCTTCTTGTAACATGACACCTGAAGACAAGGCGCAGCAAGAGTAAGAAGAAAATATATTCTTGCATGATGATTGCTGAAGGCTTGAAGCAGAAATCAAGATGAAGATAATAGAAGGTGCATGCAATTGCCAACATAATAAAAGTTAGGTTCTTTAGAACAATCTGCACTTCAGTTCCAAGGATAACCAGAAATATTCTCTTCGTCAGATTTACCCAATTAGAACCTTGTTCTTTGCATTGGTTACATGCAACTTACTATGTCTTTTTATTTCACTGAAGGAAACTTGTCTAAGAGAAGAAGAGCCAATGATGTAAGCACAGCCTACTGAGTCTGTTAATAGTCACAAAGGACTCTAATAGTGTTGGATGGTGGCTCACAACAGATGAACGTAACACAACCTGCCACAGAGACCACTAACCCATGTGTGGCTTCTTGTTCTTGTTGAGGAAGGAATTTTAGATGACAAACTCATATATTTATAGGTCAAGCATTTCATGTCCAGACAATAAGACAGACATGAACGAAGGGCTGTTCTAAGATTACATAGGTCGGTTAGCCATTGATCTTCAACTGTAAGCACCATCATAACATGAAAAGCAATTAGAGCATCATATACGCTAGAAGCCAAGTGTGAGGATTCAATATCTTGTCTAATAATTTAATGAATTGGGTATGCTATTTGAGATTACCTCTGGCCCATCATCAGATAAATTACCATCCTCAATTCTTCTATTCTCAGGGAATGCATCCAACAGATCTACATACAGTTGGAAAAGGTCAGAATGAAGAAATGAATTATCTGATGCAAGTTAAGGTATAAAGTATATATTGTATAGTACTATTAACTAAACCACAATATCCAAGGGAAAGTAAGAATGGAACAACTATATACATAGCTAATAACCGGAGGACCAGATAATTAAAGGAGTTGCTACCTCGGTTCTCTTTTACATCCCTTGGATCTTTTTTCTCTTTTGAGATGCCAAAAACATCATGACAAAGGTCCTTCATGGAGTTAGAGACCTGGAAATTTAGTCCAAATTTAGCACTTGCAACATAAGGAAAGCAGACAAATAAGGAACTTGGAAGTTGCTATGGCACAGAAAAAGCATAATATGAATACGAATTTCTTACATTAGAAAACTCAGATTCAGAAGCGCCACAAAGCTCAATCAACTTTGTCTTGTCAGCCTTGAGCTGTCAAAGGAAAATACAATTAGAAATCAGTAATACTTGAAGATATAGCCCCCAAATGTTACTTGCAGAAGATAGTATCTCAGGTTTACCTTGTGTCTCTTGGCACATAAGTAGAATGCTACAGCTGTAAAAACAGGCCGGGTTAAGTCAGCACTTGTTCGCCGAGTCACAGGCAATGATGCAAGAAAGCGCTCCTTGTACCTGTTAATCACCAGGTATAAAATATCAGCACCAAAACAAAAGGCTCTCACATAGATGAAAAGAAACACGAATAACATTGGCTTTCAAACACACAAATTACAGATGACACCACAGAACTTTCAAAATGATGTACACAGGACTCAATAGGAACATAGTTTGGGATACCATATATCAACCAAGCACACAAATCAGAATTGAAAGCTGTTTCAGATTCCTCACTCAAGCATTTTGTCAAACACATGACAGCATTTGGTTACTCCCTTCAACAATTGAAAAGCAAACTAAGCTAGAAAAACCATGGGACAGAAAGGAAATGGATGTTACAGTGTTAAACCCTTTTGCACAAAAGGGATGAGCCTGATGCATCCGAACTGAATCCCTAATTCTCTGATATCCAGCTTGGTCCTGCAACAAAACACAAACCAATTCAATTCCAAACCCACAAAAATTGACACCGAAATTTGAGAACTTGGAGAGTCAGAATCGAAAACAAGATACACACTTGAACCCAAGACCATTCTGCAGTGAGTTGAAGGATCGATTGTACGCCTTCTCCGACATCCCACTCAACCGAACCGCGACCTGCCGATCAAACAACACATTCGCCCTACAAACCAATCAGAAAAACCCCAATCAAACCCAAACGCCAAAAACCCCAAATCGAACATTTCAAAGATCAATTCATCAGATCGAATCGGTACCTCGTGGCGGCAATCTCGAGGCAGATTACAGCCTTGCAGACCTCACCCTACAAATCGAAAACCAAATCCCAGTCAATAACACTCGACAGAGATCCATATCGAAATCGAATAACCTGAAGAGAGAACCCTTACGACTCCGATGATGGACGAATTGAACTGGACGTCGCAGAGGCGGCGGAACTCGGCAGCTTTTCTGATCAGTTGCTTCGGTTGTGAAAGCCCGAGCTTGTTTGCAATGTCGGAGAGATCCATTCCTTGGCCGGTCCCGAAGGGTGATGGATAGCGGCGGAGGAGGAGGGTGAAGAGAAATGACCGTTTTGGGTTCGAAGCGCAGTGATGTGTGGGAGAAAATAAATGGTACGGTTGGCGGGAAGCCAAGCACTGTGCTTTGTTGATTTTCAGTTTTTAAAACGTTTGGCGCCCAAATAGACGACCCTATCATATTAGGAAGATCTTTAATCCGATTATATTTGATTGCGAGAATTTTATTTCAATACTTTTTTATACGTGTAGGGGTGAGCTCGTATATTCAACTATATGATTAATCAATCGAGTGGGGATCGAACCCATGAAAAATCTTCAATCAAGTTACATACACAAGTCAGGTTCCAAAACTAGATATGAAGAATAGATATATGATGTCACTAAAAGCAATACCAAAATCATCATATTGTTTGTGATTAACAAGGTGCATGATCAGCAATTTGGCAAAGTTTGATTCGGGCTTCTACCAAATATGTGAGGTTATTCTAGTCATTTCCATTTTCATTTCAACCATTTTTGCTACGGGAGCTGCATTTTGCATAGACTAATGAGAGCTTCTGGCGCAGGCTCTGAAAGCTCCTGAAACATTAAAACCAACATAATCAATGTAGGTACACACCTTGCACTAGTTAGAACAACAAAAAGGGAACAAAATTGTAGAGGATCCATCCAAACAAACACCAAAAGATTTTCCCTTTTGTGCATTAATAATAAGTAAACTAAACAGATCGAGGCAAAGAAGCTTAATTATTTGTCATCAACCCATATATTCTTTCATAGCATAGCATCCTCGCAAAATTAGGATTTTAATTTCCTTCCCCAGAAATAAAAACACTGTGATTTTATACAAAATAACACCTATTTCTCAACCAAGAGTCGGCCTAACGATGGCAGCACAAGTTCTGAATAAGTTGCAAGGAACTGCAAGCCATCCTCAAAGCCAGCTAATCCTGTAGCAATATCAACAGCAGCTTTATTCACCTGAATCGTAGAAATTCCATGTGAAGAACACCATGTAAGGAGGGTTGAGTTTTTGGTCATTGCTAACGGCTAAAAGCTAGTTCCTAAGAAAATTGTGAGTGTTAGTGGCTATGATACATATGGTACCAAAGATTGGGATTTGAATTGTGATGAATCTTATGTGTGCATATAGATGACAAGGACGGGTTGAGGACATATCTGGTTTGACCCTTTACAGTAAACCAAACTATGCGTGTTTCTGTTCTGCTATACCAATTGGCTCAGAGCACAGACTGCTTTCTGTTGGGATCTGATTCTATTCTATGTTCATGGAGATCTTGTGTAGTCAAACTGGTTGAAGTTCATGCCTTTTTTGTGTTGACCAGGTCTTGAGTGGTCTATAAATACCTGGTGGCCTTTGGGGGATGAACAATCACAGTTAATAGTGTGTGTGTGTGTGTGTGTGTGTGTGTGAAGTGGTAAGTGAGAATGGGAGGGAACTAAATGGGTTCTTCTTTTCCATTTAGTTTCCTCCCATATCTCACCTCCCACACCTTCACTTGTGTAAAATGGTTGTTTCCATCGGATTAGGGAAGTTCGTAGCTGAGAATGGGATGGAATTAAATGGATCCTTCCCTCGTCTTTGCTTCCATTTGGTTTCCTCCCGTATCTCATCTCCGACCTCCACTTATAAGTACTGAATGGATCGGGTAACATTGGGAAGTTTGGAGTTGAGAGTTGGTGGAAACTAAACGAACAGGCATAGTTTAAATTTGCTTTCGCTTAGTTTCCTCCAATATCTTATCTCCGACCTTCACATTTCACTACTACTGCTGGCAACTAGTTAAGTCTCATGTTAACATATTTCTGTATGCATAGTTTCAGTTAATTAATTCGGAGAACATGTAGTGAAACCAATAGAGGAAATAAACATCAGTTTAAGCCCATGAAACTTAGAGAAAGTAAATAACAGCTTTACACTTACCAGATAAGGTACAAATGCCAAATTGTCAGTGCTAATCCTCTGGCAAGAAAATAGTAATCTGGTGAAGGCATTTCTTCAAGCAAGATATCGGTACAGTTTTCTATCAACACCATCCCTCTCCAAGAAATCACGCTCGATAAGGGACTCAATACGTTTCTTTATCTCTGTGGGGTTGGCGAGGAATCTTGACTGCAACTGCTTTGTAACTTCAGCGATTATATTGTTATGATCCAGTACCCTCCTAGATTTCATGATTCTCACTATAGCTGCTTCAATCTGGGGCTTTCGATCTTCTTCTACCCTCTGCCGAGTCTCCTGCTTTTCAGGCTCAGATTCTTTTTGTGCTACTACAGTTCCTATCTTCACCTTATAGAATTTGCTTGTAAACTTATCATTCACAAAAAATGCGTCTTCCTCACCAATGTCTTTACTCATTGGCTCTTTCCGAAGAACATTCTTGCCCTTTACACAGGCCATGGATTGCAGACACCTCTTCAAGTCTGATGCAGGAATCTCAGTAGCCTGCTCAATCTCCTTGTAGCTAAGCCTATCGGAGTTGTTGAAGAGCACAAGAACACACATTTGATAAGTGGAGACATTCAATTCATGCTTCTGGCCCTTCCCAAAGGTTGCCTTTATATCAGCTACACCCATATTAGTTTGCCAAGACAATCTCCTACCAGTATGAGTCCCAAGGTAATACGCACGGAACTTTTCACACAGTGCTGACACCTCAGAAGGCAGATTGCAAGTAACACTAGGCTGAGTGGGCCAGGATCCTGTAGTCAAAACCTGGACAGCTAGTGTAGGCCCATCCCCAATCTCAGAACCATGGTTGGCATAAAACCCTTGCATTGTATCCTGAGAGGTTTTCATGTCTGTAAACATGCCTTCCAGCTTTGAAGTAAACTGGTACCCACATTCTGTCTTGAGCTTGACTATCAAACTTCTCTCTGCATCATCAGAAACAGTTTTTCCAGACAAAAGCCGCTTTGCTAAATGCTGTTTATAGTACTTTTCAAAAACATCTTTCTCCTGCAAATAGCGGAACAACATCATCACTTTGTCCAGGATTATCTCCACATCCTCCTCACTGACTCCCTTAAGACCCTTGCGAAGCTTGTCATCCACAAACAAGGAGATGAACTCAGGAGATCGAGGATTCAAATTAATGAAGTATTCAAAAGATGAATTTAAAGCATTCTGGAACGTCTTATCATTGTTAAATGCCAAGTTTATTATGCTATCATACTTATCTTTTTTATCCAACAGCCTTTGGACGAATTCCACTGGATCCTTCAATCTTTCTGGATCAGTAACCAACTGCTTGCCAGTTTCCCTGATGTGAGAAGTCATAACTTCTCGGACTGTCGAGAGACCATTTGAAACCCGACGGAACAAGTTATACATTCTTCCCAAGTCTTCATACTTATCATCAAGAAGCATGTTAACCAACCCTGAATTGTCCATGTGAACCAATCTAGGCATGTGGTTTGCAATCATCTCTCTCTCGACCACGTTAGTTATCTTGGATTCGCTCTTGGCATCCAAGTAGTGAGTCACTCTCTCCATTTCTTCATTTAGACGTCTCTCAGCTTTCTTCAAGTAGTCCCCACAGTCACAGCACTCAATGAACTTCTGAGATTCACCTTTGTAAAATTCTGCTGAAACCTCGAGAAATGGTTTCTCAAAATCTTCTTGGTAGACAGAAGAACCTAAATCCATAAGCATCTTGATAATATTCCTCATTAGCCCCCGGTTGATAACTTCACCAGTCCTTTCTCTATGCACTAGTTCAAGAAGAGTATTTAGAAGCCTTGCCTGAATTTTGTTTGAGTGGATAATGTTATCCCTCCACAGGTTCAACCCAAGCTCATGGACTGGAGTTTTGTGGGTACTCGGGATGAACGTTCTGTCCATGTACATCAGAATGTCACGAATCATTTGCAATGCCTTGTTATGATCATTCCATTTACTATTAAGCTCTTCCAGAAACAAACCTCCCTGAGCAGCGTCAATAGACTTTGATATGTCTTTGAGATGCGAAGTCATAGTAGTTACCAGACCCGAGTAGAGCTTCTCTCCAAATTTGTGCAGCACCATATTGTAGGCATTTCTGCATTGTGCCAATACTAACTAGTAAGAAATAGTAAACTCTCAAGTGTTAAAGAGAGGGAAACCAGAAACTACCCATGAGAAACTACTAGACAGAGCACATAACCCACAACTGACAAAATAGACAAGATAACAAGAGAAATAGGCACATGTTGTTCAAAACAACAATCCCTAATTACAATAGGTTACAACTATTGACAGCATTAGACAACTGCAATGAATAAAATTCATAGGCAAGCATGACCATGTTTTGATTTCTACCCATTTGTACCTGTCAAACATTGAGACCTTTTGAGAAGTAGTTAGCTAATTCATCAGATAATCTGTAATGGGATCCGATAGTTCAACAGAGCTATGCAGTGGACTTCACCGCCCCGAAAGAATTGTAAATAGCTGCTTTGATGGGTTCATCAATCCACAAATCATGTTTCAAACAGCCATATCACAACCAATCCAATCCAGTATTAGAACTTCTAGAGCTAAACATGTTCCAATCCAAATACTCCGTCATTAACAAACAAAATAAATATTCTTAACAATAACTTGGAGCACAAATGAAGATTTCTGACATACATAACTTAAAAAATAAACTTCACAGACAGAAATCACAATCAAACTGCAAGCAAGAGACGCTAATTAAAACTTTAAAATCCTAACAGCTTCATTTCAGCGCCAATCCTAAGCAACCATGCATCAAACAAAGTAAGAAATGAATCAAAGTTGAGAGAGAGGAGTTGGAAACCTATAAAGCTCCTCGAAACTAAGGCCGCTAGCATTGTGATTATAAATCTCATTAATAGCATGCTCCAGAATCTTCCAGGTCTTCTCGGCGTATTTCGGATCAACGACCACCCTGTGCTTGAAAGCCTCAATCTGGAAATTCCTCCTCTTCTGATTACTCATCTCTCTCCCTCCTTCCTAAAATCCCAATATGCGATCAACAGAAAAAGTATCCGATCGAAACCAAGCCCTCGGAATCAGCACAGATCGATCTCCAACAAGAACAGGAATCGACAACCCTCAAAGCAGAGGCTTGATTTGAATCCTGAGTCTTGATACTAATCAATGAAAAATTTAGAAAAATCCAGTCAGAATCGATGAGCTGAAACGAAGTAGTTAGCGATAAATAGGGTGCGGACTGAATTGGCGGGGAAGGGGGGAGAGATTTGGGTACGGAAACTAAGGTTGTTCACAGAAACGAAACGTAAAACTGGAATTGAATTGTATTGGACTTGAGCGAAGGGAAATTTCAAAGAAAGGAGGAAGGTTAGGTGTGTTTGCAGATGAAAAGTAACGTCCAATACCACGACGGCGCCGACGGCGGCGGCGAGAAACGAAGGGAAAAGCGGAAGCACCAGCACAACTGCTGCGATAGGCGGAGGTTAGCTCAAACTTGGTATCTTTCGTAAATTATTTACTTATTTATTATTCTCATGTCTCTCAGTTCTGTTTTATTTTCAGTTTCTACCCTTTACATTTGCAGTATTTCTTCGACAAGACACGGTGTCGTATTTTTCCCTGTTTACTTGTGGCCCTAGGGCTTCATGTCGCCTTTGGCGTCCTCCTTCCAAAGTCTTGTCCTGCCCATCCATCCCCAATCGATTACAACCACCACCACCTCCTCCTCCGACGATCAATCGATCGTCACTCATTACGTTGCCTCTTCCGTCGTGAGCCTGTTTCTCTACATGTGGTGGATCTGCTGAGGTCCCAAACCTCTTCCGCCACCTTTCGATCATCCAAGCTCATCGGACGCTCGACCTAGGTTCTGACGATGAGGTCGTAGCACATCTGATCACTCGAGACCTCCGTGAAGGGCTGCTCCAACCCCCCTCTGCTGAATCTGGACACTGAAACCCCCGATCTGGTTCATGGAGATTGGAATCAGTGGTTGGTTTTGAAGGCGTGACCGACGATGAAAGACGGCGGGGTCTCCTTCGTAGTTTCAACAACAGCCGATGAAAAATCGAAGCCGATGTTGTGGATCAATAATAGGAGCTCATGTTGGCCCAAACAACTCGGCGAGGTCTGCTATGCAACCTTTCCAGGTCCAATAAGTACCACATAGGAGAGCAAAGCGTTGTTGAGGAGACACGTCCCATCCCGATGGGATCTGACACAACTCGATCCAAAGTGTCATCTTTTTCTTGGGGACCTCCTTGGATGTCCTTCCTTCCCACCAATGGTCTCCACCGAAAGACCAACGTGTTTGCTAGACAAAACATGCCTATCCAAGTCGAGCCAGGAAAAATGCAAATAGTGAGAGTAACGCCCCTCAATTGGAAAAAAGGATCCACCCTTGAAAAATCCTGTTGAATATCCAAACATTTAGTCAAACAGTTAGCACTTTGGGGTTATGCTTACCGTTTTGTTTTTTCATTAATCGTGTTATCAATCATCTTTAATCAATAAGATTATCAATTATGCTAAAAAAACCTCTACATGTCGGTTCTTCCTCTTATAAGTTGTTACCTGCAATAAACCTTAGCACAGCCTTGTGAGCTGGACCTCGCGCCTGCCGGAGACTCCAAGTAACTGCAATGTCACCTACGGCTACAAAATTGACTAAAGGTGTTCTTACTACGGAGACGATCACGTTTGGTTCTAGCTCCCGGGAAGGCTATGGGCCTTGTTGGGCTTAGTCAAGGGCCCGTATCACTCATCTCCCAAATTGGTTTGTCATTTCAAACCAACCCCGATCGTCTTTACACCTCCGTCACTCAAAATAATTCGGTGCCTCTTTATTTGTGCAGCATAAGATTCTCTCGCTGATTGATTATCGGAGAAAATTACGATCCAGTTGTTCTAAAAAGTCGTATCATCCACACTACTTTTCATTTTCATCTTTCTCGACCTTTTCTTATCCCTTTTCACCATTAAAAAAACATCACTAGTAGTAGTAAGCTCCATCTTCATCGGTCCGAAACTTGAGCTATGGGAGGTTCAGGTTCTCACAACTTCCTTCAAGTAGTAGCCAACAACTTTGACGTTCTTGCCTTGTACGTATACATCTTCGAGTTCTGGGTCATTAACAATTAATAATTAGTTTGCTAATTATCTTCTCTTACCTCGGTTCATGCTGTTTCTTTCATGCACCCGCAGGCCTCTGGTCACTCTCATCTATCCTCTGTAAGTAGGCTGTTAATAATGTACGTAAATGCTTTTATTTTTATCTGTAGTGAACATGAAATGAAATGGGGGCTCGAGTGTTCAGGTACGCTTCAATCAAGGCCATTGAAACCAAGTCTCGCACCGATGATCAACAGTGGCTCACTTACTGGGTTCTTTACTCTCTCATCACTCTCTTCGAGCTCACTTTCGCCAGACTCCTCGAATGGTAATGCTGTAGAAACTGGTCTGTTACTCAAAATATAAGAATAAAAAGTTATTTATAAAGGTTATAGTCACATTCAATCAACATGATCGATTTTCTAATAGTAAAAGTCCGACCAGATATATAAGTATTAAACGATCTTGTTTGTATAGCTTTCCCATTTGGGCTTACGCGAAGCTGATAGGGACATGCTGGCTGGTGCTGCCACAGTTCAACGGAGCGGCGCATGTGTACCGGCGCTTCATCAGGCCCATGTATATGAACCCGCAAACCTCTCAAATATGGTACGTTCCGAGGAAGAAGAACATTTTCGCGAAGCCCGATGATGTCCTAACTGCTGCTGAGAAGTACATGGAAGAGAATGGAACTGAAGCTTTTCAAAGACTCATTACCAAGGTATAGAAATGTACTCATCCATTCACTTTTTAGTTTCTGCTGATGATATATGTATACAAATACAATGTGTGTGCTGAGTGTTGTAACTTTTAATGCGTCTGGTTTGTAGGCTGATAAAGAAGCAAGAGTGAGGAGGAGCAACAATTACATGATCTTTGATGATGATTACATCTACTGATTATGTTTTATCTATGTGTGTACCTGTTTCCTATGCCTTTGACCATAATAAAAGTCACTATGTTCATTTTGTATAAATTTTATGTTAAATTCAAAAATAGAAATTTGAAGATACTCGTTAAACGATGGGCGGATTTATTTTCTTAAAACTTCTGTGCGGAATGATTTGAAAAATGTGAATATAAGTTCGCCCTCTGCAAGGAATAAGACGATAGGGGAAGGTACGGATTGGAATACAACTAGCTTTCTCAATAGGATGGGATGGAAATTAAAGATTGAGTAGTGTGCCCCTCCTCTCAAAAGAGAGCTAAAAATAAATTCCTCTTTAAGAATCGATAACGATGGTGAAAGTGTTATTGATGTCGGTCCGTAACAATCAATAGATTTTGAATATGGTATCGTGTTCCTTGGAATTTTACGGCAATTAGGTTTATGGTACTCCGTTATGTGAGTTTTGCGGTGGCTAGGGTGTTGTCCGGGGATTTCACGGTTAGGGATATGGTGTTTTATTTCGTGCGCTTCACAACATCTAGGGTTTAGTGCTCCGTTCCCTGAACTACGCGGTGGTTAAGGTTATGGTGTTCTGTTATGTGGGTTGCGGAAAATAAATTACGATGCTCTGCTCAGGGGGTTTCGCAATATTACTGGTGCATCCGTTTTTACAGGGGTACAGGGGATTGGTATCTATAGACGAGGTTTGCAACGCAACCTTACCAGAATTCATGACCGCGTGTGATCAGTGGGTGGGTTTCGGGGAGGACCCACTCGTACGGTATTAATCGAAGTCCGCTTTGAATCACTCCTCGACATCTCGTTCTCATCGGAATTGGGTTATGTTACAGGTACAAGGTTGTATGAATCCATGATACCAAAGATTCTACATCTGGTATGATTTTTAGGATCATCACCTATACTATAAGAGGTGTCCGAGGTTGTCTTTGTTACCTACAAAGAGGACTAGTAGAATCAGGTTGGAGATTTCCTCAATAACGAATCATGTGTATAAGTTCAGACAAAATAGTGACCTATTTTCGGTTTAGATGTGTTTTTGGTATGATCGACTAGGTTCCGGTATATGCTTGACTTACTAAACTCGAGGTTTTAAGTCAACCAATGAACGGGTTCTTGATAAAATATGTGAAGGAGAACTAGTGCATACCTGGTTGTCGATTATTGGACTGTCAGCATCTTCTTTGTATTTATGCTTTTGTTTTGTACTGAAACGTCCTTTATCTAGTTAAAAAATTGAAAATTAAGATTTTTTAGAGAAGAATAAAATATAATCAATTAATATGAGGAAACAATTATACAAGATAACTCCCAGTATAAAACTCTCGTATGACTAAGATCATCATCAGTGGAGGAATGCAAATTAGTTGCAGGACCCTTGGCACAAGGCGTGTGACGAGTTGTGTGTCAAAGCTTCGACTCAACAAGCGTCGAATGACCCTCGATGCAATCGAATTGTTGTAGATTTTTGTGCCATTACTTTGCACCGAGCCTTCTACCCAGACCGGTCAAAGTCTCCAACAAATAGTAGTCGACATATTGCCGTGACAACACGCAACTTGCTTTAAATTCTCCTCAACCACATTTTTCCTTATAAAATCAGTATTTTCCAACGATATTCAACACACCTTCTCCAACTATTTTTCCCTACAATCTACTTTCAAATTTTCCTCCCCTTCGCGAATACTTCTCTCAGTTCTCAATGGATTCACACCCAACTAGGATGGAATGACTGAAATGGATGATAGTAAATTGGATTAATTAAGGGGTGCAATTGCACAAACATTGAAAGGATGGAAGCAAAGGGTGAATGGAGGGCGAAGTTTTTCTATGAGAGTGCGGGGGACAAAAACTTTCATAGACCGAGGTTGCGAAGAAGGATATGAACATCTGACGACTGATTACTTCTCCACCTCATCGGTACAGGGAAAGACAATTTCGCCGTCGATTCTGAATGTTGAATGAAGTTTTAATTCGCATTACGAATGCTTTAAGTGGGTGCTACTCATACTTTCCTCAACGACTCTATTGTTGCGGTAAGCCTGACTTCTCTCCCCACACAAAAATGCACTACAACTATTCATTGGCTATGTTACGGATACGCAAGTAACTCCATTGACGAGTACTTACGTATGGTCGAGATCACGACACTGGATTACGTGTAGAAGTACTGTAGGGGTATCATCAAAATTTTATGGTCAACCTATTTATGACGCCCAAACATATTAGATGTCCAATATATATTGGAAGTTAACAAGCACACGATTTCCTTGGGATATTAAGGATCCCTGACTGCATGAACTGGGAGTGAAAGAGCTGTCTGGTAGCATAAGATGCACAATTCTCAAGGAGTGACCATGGAAACTCCTCACAGTCATGCTAGAAATCGTTGCATCCCAAGACATGTGGATATGACACACGTTTTTTTTGGTGTTTTGGGGTTGAAAAATGACATCAATATACTTAACAAGTCATCGTTGTTTGCGCATGTAGGCTATGCGAGGCTTTACACCACCAATGTGGTATACGGTGAACAATAACGAGTATACTACTCCTTATTACTTGACCGGTGATATTTACCAACCTTGGGCTGTATTCGTAGAAACAATATTATGTCCATAACTACCAAAGAATATGTGTTTTGTTAAATATCAAGAGGTTGTGAGGAAGAATATAGAACAATCATTGGGGGTTTTATAAGCTTGTTTTAACATTATTACTCGTCAAAACCCAATGTGGGATAAATACTCTCTCGCTATGATCATGAATGCTTGCATTATCCTCCACAACATGATTGTGAAAAATTAAAATCGTGCATATGAAACTGTTATTGATCCGTTGGAAGATGTAAGGACATCGACACCAACGATGCACAGAGGCCCGCCTCTAGATATCAACATCACCAACATATCGTAGAATCAAGTAAAGACCCGTGATTAGTCTATAACCGCCTCAAAGAATACCTCATTGAATACATTTGGTCTCTATTTAGGTATGATGAGCACCAAAGCCTACCTTTAGATATTCACAACTAACAAACAACAAAATTCACTTTTTGCATCGTATTGTATTTTCCATTCATATTAATAAATTTTCAATCTTCTACTATTTTTGTTATTCAACAATTTCCGCATGAGTCAAGGTATTAACTTAAACATATAATATCATCACGATATCACTTTGTTTAAGCAGGAGAGATAAATTAAAATATAATTATTAAACCATTACTTGATATAAAAACTGGAAAAACTAAGCCCTAGAGTCTAAGAGACTAGTACATGAGTCGCATAAGGCTATATGTGGGCGTCGTCGATCTGGCGAACGTCGACGGAAATTGCTCTTCCGGTCTTGGTATTCGGGTGCATCACAACGCCAAGTACGCTTCTCCCTATTCTTCTCGTGGTCATTGTGCTTTTGGAGTTCTAGTTGTTCTTGAGTTGCCGATTGGGTGCACCGTCGATATGAAGTTCATGACATGCAATTGTCGTGGGTTGGGGGCATATAACAATCACCAACAATTGAAAGATATGATCGAAAACCATAGGCCGTCCATGGTCTTCTTTGCTAAAACCTATCACTTAGA
>JAYMTN010000708.1:0-15086 GCA_036897425.1 Erodium trifolium | reverse complement strand
CGGGAGGCGATTTTCGCGCGCCACACTGCTACAACTCGCTTTGTGCGGCCCGGATTGAAACGGCACGAGACGCGGTAAGGGCCGGTGCGGTGCACATGCTTGGCCTTCCTTCAATTTAAGTGATCTTCATGTTATGTGTCTACGTATATGAGTGAATAGTACATCTTAAACGCATATTCATAACTTGATCCACTAATCTTTTGGGCTAAGGTGATGTCTAATATGTAACAGGTGAGATGAGGGTAGGATCAGAGTGACAACGCATAGCCAATGAAGCAAAACAATCACTTAAGATGTATAAATATGAACAGTTGCAGTATCTCCAACTCCATTTCCATAGCCATAGCCATAAAACACATCAATTTTGCATCAAAAAGTTGTGTGTGACACTTTCTTGAAGGATAAGAAAAGAAACATAGAGCAATATCTAGTACAAGAGGATAGCGAAACTGAGAATCTAGTAACTATAATCGTAGCTAAAATTAGTGACACCAACCATTGCATTAAGCACCTGAGACATGATGTAAAAGCTCCCTCCAAAGATGACCACAACCAGAATTGCAGAAATGGGGTTCTTGAGCAACTCTCCGATGGGCTGCAACACCGTGTACAGAGCCCCTGAACTCACCGTCAGCGCGTACAGCGCATATCTCCTGACGTTGTCCCAAAACTCCTCCATCAACGGCCCTTCTGGACCAAACGCCATGGCCTTGTGCTCGTCCAACCCCATCCCCAGCAGCACCAATCCCACCGAAACTGCACCTATTGTCACCAACCTCGAATACCCATCATTCCCCTCCTTGTTTTGGCATCTGGGTTTGGTTTCTAAGCTTACAAGCCTATCTTGGCCTCTGCTCTTTGCTCGGCAAATCGGTGACAGCTTGGTGGTTTTGATGAAGAATGGAGGGTTCAAGGTTGAGTTATGGAGGTGGGTGTGGCTGAGGATGGAAGTTCTCAGTAGAACTGTGGAGGTTTTCATCATTTGCTACTCAACTTCTCTGGGACTCTCTGCTCAACTCCTCTTATGTGACTGAGTGGTGCTTACATCTTATCTCGTATATTCTAAATCTTTTCAGGTCTACATTTGTAAATTTAGTACTGAGTCGATAAACGGTGCCGTTTTACAAAGAGCATACGGTGAATTCTTATCTCAAATCCAAAAACACGCTGGTACGATACCCGTACTGTTCGTCCGAGTATCACATACAAATAAAACTCACTTTCCCATTCTACCCTTCTCCTTTCTCCACAATCTCTCTTTACCCACCACCACCATATGTTGCCACCTGACCACACCCTCTTCGTCTTCAAGGTTTCTGCAACCCTGACTCCTCTCCCGTATCATCTTCCCGGAGATGATTGACCAACCCGGACTCGTCTCCTCTCTCAAGTCTTAGCGAGTAAATGTTAGAGCTATTTCTCCTGTTTCTACGATTCTTGTGCTGCTCTATTTGTTTCTCTGTTTCTGGGTTCCATGGTATTGCTTCTCAGCGAATGACCCGTTTTTGTACTGTAGGTTGCTTCTCTACCAACAATGCTGTCTGGGTTCCAAGTTCCCTGACCATTCTGGGTCCTTTAAGCTTTCTTAAACCTCTATGTTTTTCGGACTTGGTTAGCGTTTTCAACTTTTCATAACCCTACTCTCCTTGTGTTCCTTTTTATTTCTGGGCAGTGTGGTTCGTATTCTGTGCTGTGGTGGTGCTAGTCCCTGCTTGCTGTTTGGGTTCCGGATATTCTGAGGCACGGTGAGTTTTGCTGATATTGGGTCTCTCCAATTTTGTTTCCATTTGGGTTTTTTTCCTTAAATGGCGCATCAGTGTACCCCTCTAGGGTTTTGGGAAGTGAGTGCAGCTTAGCCGCCTATTGTTTGTCAAGTGCCAGATATATTTATTGCTTCAATATTTTGTTATTTCAGCTGAGGCTGTGAAGGGGGTTCCTGGAGTTGCTCTTTGTTTCCCTGTAATCATTAGGATGGATGTGAATGATCCTTGTTTCGTGTCGTGGGAGGAGCACATTATATGCCATGAGCGTGGAAACCGAATGGTTCACTTCTTCTTGAAGGATACATCAGGCCTATTGATACTTGCTGTTATAGGGACTGAGAGGAGTATAAGGCACATGCTGTATGTTGTAACTGATGACTTCATCCAGGCATATGGCTCTAGCATTCCCATGAGCTCTTGCAAAAAATGGAGGTCTAGAAGGGAGGTTGTGGATTGGCTCACATTGTTGGTCTCCAAGCACCGTTCGTCCCTATATGGTGCAAGTATGTACTATGTGTTTAGAATTTACTTATTCTGTTCTCCAAGTTTCAAATATTGAGCTTCATTCAGTTTCAGAAATTTAGACATAAAATTTTCTAGATGAATGATAACTCGCACTACAGAAGCCAGTCTTTGTGTCATGAATTATGGAAGTCTCTTCATAACTATTAAGATGGAATGCCAGTGTTGTTGCTTTAGTTTCATTCAGTTGAATTAGGTATATGTCCGTTCATTTTGTTTGAATTAGGTTATAATTTTTCATCTAGCTGTAGCTTTTTAATCATGTCTTTGCAACCAATGTTCCTTGATGTGTTTCATTGAATTCAATGTTTCCGATTACTTAAACTCCTCGCCCATGAAAGGAGGGGGACAAAATGGCCCGAAACCATTTGTCCATCCACTCGAAAGTTACTCAACTAGTTTTTATGTAGTTCAGTATTTTGGGAGTAGTGAAACAGAAATATTCATGATATTTAGGTCAACCGTGATATTATGGCCTTAGCTGTTAGCTAAGTTGTCATAATGCATCCTAGGAAGTCAATTTTGGAACTAAAATATTTTTAATTGACTGCCCATAAACCATTACGTCAGGGGTTCCCTTTTCATTTTTATTATGGGGTTTAAATGAAGTGATTAAGTATTTATTTTACGCTCTTCATCTTTTGGTCCAATAACTAGGCCGCACTTGGGTCTTTTGTTGTTTCTCAATCTATTTACCCCTCATCCTAGATGAAGATGTAATTTTATCCCAAGTAGGTTGTCATGAGATTTTACTAATTTAATTAGCTGGTGTGCAGTATGATACTATTGCCTTGTACTCTGTACATTGCAATAAGCCAATGTATTTTATCCCGAAACAACATTTTTTCTTTGGGACATACATTTTGCTTTTATAGATACGTACTTCTACCTACTGATCTCTCAATTCTGGTATGCAAAAGTTGCACTTAATCTTTCAAGTTAATGATGTTGTATTATGAAGTTACCAGTTACCTTCACTAGAATACAAACTCCTGAGGATTTACTTTGAATTGTCAGTCAAGATATATTTTGCTGTCTGATTTCTGTCCCCATAACAATTTTTCCATAAAAGAGCTTCTAATCACCGCCTTTATTGTGTGTGAAGGAATGGAATCTTATTTATTGCAATACACAATTTTGCTTTAATAAGCTACTTTTATTGGGTCGTTTCTCTTTTGAAACCGTATTTCATGAAAGCCAATCATATTGCGTCATCTTCAAATAAAGAGAGGCTAGGTTGATGTGGCTGTCTATATGTACACAAATTTCTTTTCTTACATGTAAACTTGTACTGCTCCATCTACAAAAGAAACATAACCTAGGTCATACACGTCTGTGATTTGTCGTTTGATTCTGAAGATTTTTTTTGAGAGTGCGAGCAAGAGAGAGAGTTCCATTTGTGTTCTTACTAGATCTGCGAGCTGCGATTGCAATTGGGCAACTGTCCCAAAAACATATCTAGAGATTGAGAGAACTCCGTCTTGGTTTCAGACTTTTGAGCCACCATTACAACTAGGGGAAAGGTGTGGGAGAGCGGCAATGAGTTAGAGGGAAAGCTTTTGTAGCTGGTATTATCATAGTAAAGTTGGTATGCTATCAGGTCTTTTGATATCTCATTTATGATTTTGCATCGCAATTCCTTGCTTCTCATTATACTTTTATCATATCGAAAAATTTGGATGCTACACTAAAGCTTATGGCTAAGTTTTCATTTAAAATTCAGACCAATCTTTAAGATATCCAATTTAACTCATTTTGTTTTTGTTACGATTCATTGATTCCTTTTGCTCATTCTGAACTCTTGGAAGATTTTTTGTTGCTTTTCAAATAAAGCCCTGTTTCAATAAGAAGAACAAAAGCTACAGCTCTTATAAATGACTGGCCGAATTCTTTTTTAAATGAAAAAGATTCTCTGTTCACGGAAATGGTATTTAGCTTACCCTTGTCAATGCATGCTTGGTGATTTGCCTCCCACAAGAATTTTCTACAGTACATTTTCATATTGAAAATAGTTCATTTCTGATGTTGGTTTGGCATCAGAAAATCCTTCAGTACTGATGATCACTCTCTTTTCCAAAAAAGGATTTGTTTTATTGAGATTGTTAAGGTAACTTATTTTTAGTTTAATTTTTTTCGCTGACCAATATTTCATTTCTTGGTGAGACACTATAATTTCTTTTAAAAGAGAGCTGAACAGAAAATCAATCAAGATGGGAAGTCTGTCACATTCCCCTCTCTCACTTTCTCTCTTTTCTTGCTGGTACAGCTACTGCTTGTGATTAATGGTAAAAGGATCGCTTTGTTAGGATTTATTTGATTAACTAATTGATTATGACTTATTATCACATGTGGTGGTTATAGTATGTAAAATAAGGTTGTAGATGATCGAAGCTGGCTTGTCAGGCGCATTGGATTGGCAGGTTTGGTAAATGATCCAAGCTTAAAACCAATGTTATAAACTTGTTCTGGAAATGAGTTTGAACTTGAGATTGGTAAGCTCATAAACTATAAACGCAGAGCATTTGAATTTATACAATAGGAGAGCCAAATTGAGGCTAGTATGAGTTTGTCAAGCAAAATGACAAATCTTGAGCTTATTTTTGTGGTTAGTGTAGAAGAACTCATCTTTCAGCTTAGTTCTGAGTTTGTCAAAGGCTTAAGCTAAACTGTGGCTGCTATGGATTTGTCGAGCACAATATAGACCTTCAGCTTATTTTCCTATGATATGGATACTACTATGTATTATTCACTATTGCATATAAACAGAAGAAAGATGTCGTAGATTAAAACATCAAATATGTTGTTGAATCCTTTGATTTAGTACTCTCCTGCAATCACTGTGATCTTTTCTGATTGATCCACTTTTTCGTGACAGATTCAGAGCTGAACGACCCAGAGAAAGATTTAGAATCTCTTGAAGTATCAATGACCAGACTCAATACTGAACTAACATATTTACGAGATCAAATGGTATTTATTTAACATAATTATTTTATATCATCTTTATATATTTCAATGTTTTACTATTGAAATTTCTTTCACAATCAAGGTGCCAAGGAGATTGAAAGTTCAAAATTCAGATATCAAGTGGTCTGGTGTTGCCTGGATCTGCTCTAAGCAACTTAAGCACTATCCATCCTTTTACAATCACAAAACTATCATCAATGTAAGCATACTTATTAGTTATTTACTATCTCTCTCATAGTGTTCAGACAAAATTGCTTATATTTTCCCTCCATTTTTATTGTTTCTTTACTCCTGATGATCAGATTCACTCCTTTGTGTTTATTATGGCCGAGAACGAAAGTCACTACCTTGGTTACTTGGAAGATCTGTATGAAAACAAGAAGGGACTGAAAAAGGTGAAAGTGCGGTGGTTTCACCACAGTCAGGAAGTGAAGAGGCTAATGCCTGAACTGAATCCTCATCCAAATGAAGTATTTATGACATCTCATGTTCAGGCGATAAGTGCAGAGTGTGTTGATGGTCCTGCAACAGTTTTGACAACGAAGCATTATGAGAAATACATGACGGTAATATCAGAATCTTCATCATCTGGAGTTCATATGTGCTTTAGGCAGTTTAAAGGCAATAGGGTCAAGCCCTTCACTCTCACCAAAATGCGTGGGTACACTAATCAAGCAGTCCTCTCATGTATTGCCGACTCTCTTGTCCCTAAGCAAAAGGCCAAGTCCCATAAACCGTTCAAGGAAGGCACAGAAGAATTCACATTTGGTGAGCCTGTGAATGTGGGTGCCAAGAGGAATAGAAGTTCCAGGGGGATCCAGGGACTTGAAAGAGGTTATTATGGTGTCAGAAATTTGGCACCTGAGAACCGTGTACCAAAATGTGAGCCAACATATCCAAAGCTGAGATTAAAGCTATCAAGGAGAGAAATGATCTCTCAGGCAGTTGCTTCTAAGGTTCGTCTTCCAGTGTCTTTTAAGGTTGATGAGAAGATAGAGCTGCTCTGTCAAGATAGTGGCATGCGAGGCTGCTGGTTCAGGTGTGAGATTTTGCAGGCTGCACGTATGAAACTGAAAGTTCGATATGATGATGTGCAGGATGTAGAGGGACCTTCAAATTTAGAGGTATGCATATAGTCCAAAAAGTTGCATTTTGATGATTTCCTCTTGGAGCTTTTGTCTCAATACGGTACATGTTTTTTTGGGCTGTTGGCTCAGATAACAGTTATTAGTGCATAATTGCTTGGGCCCTGTTTTTAGTATGAATCGGATGAGAACATTTTTGTCTGAATCATGAAAAAGTTGATCTTGGTTGCCTTATATAAGAGCTTGTGGCAAAGTGGTTTGTGTTCTATACAAATAACCAGGAAAAAGGCGATTAAAATTTGACAGTTTTTCATTGTACAGGAGTGGGTCTGTGCACATCGAGTAGCAGCTCCTGATAAACTGGGCATGAGATGTGAAGGCCGTAGGACAATCCGACCATGCCCTCCCGAGGATTACACAGGTTATACCTTTGAGGTTGGAGCAGCAGTTGATGCATGGTGGAGTGATGGCTGGTGGGAAGGTGTTGTAACTAAAGTTGACATCTCCATAAATGACACCCTACAAGTTTACATCCCTGGTATGTTTCATAGTGAAGAAACACATCTAACTAGAGTTGTTTCATATAGTCATGAACTTGGTGTAAGTTGGGGATCCTCTTATGCTTGTGATTTTTTTGTTGTTGTATTAGGTGAAGGCATATTCATAACTGTCCAGCAAAAGCATGTTCGAACTTCCAAAGACTGGATTGATGACAGATGGATCACCATAAAGGCAAAGTCTGATATACTCTCTTATTTAGCTACTAGAATCAGACCAAGCATGGCAGAAGTATCTGTGAGTGGCGGCTCACCTCTGTGGGAGCACAAGCCTATTACAATGTCTGGATTTGACAGTATTGAAGAAGATGAACGCCGATTACTTGGTTTTGCTGAGTCTGATAACCTCCCAGCAAGTGTGGAAGGAGTTGACTCAGAGAAACAGCCTTGTACCAGCAGTGCGGGAGACGGGATTCAAAATAACAATTCCGGTGGTAATGGTATTAATGACAATGACGACAAAACTTATAGCAATGGCAATGATGATGTTGTGGCCCGTGTGGACAAGTTGGTTTCCAAGGAAGGTTTTGAAAGTAGCGAACTTGAAATGTGAATCAGCAGAAGACATTGAAGTGGTTTTCCAAGTACTGATGGAACTGGATTTTTTTCTTCAGTGATGAATGTGGATTTTATGATCAAGTTTATGTACATAAGATAAGAGAAGTTTGTACACAGGAAGATGCAAGGGATGGTTCTGCAAAGTTTCTAATTTGAGGAGAGCAGGCTGTTGTACAGCGATATATAGGGTTACTATTGATAGAGTTGTGAAAGATATAGCTGGAATCGATTACTGAACATAAGCAATAGTTCATCAATCTTAAGAATCAAGGTGGTGTTTTCTGAAACAGGTTAGAATCATCCTCTTAGTCTCAGTTTTTTGTATGAAAGCACATGAAGTGTAAAGGGTACAACTTTCTGTTCTGTATTTAGACCTTACATATCTGTAAAGACTTTCGGAAAAGATGTTTTGGCTGTAAGAGTGGCGGCATGGTTGCTTAGTCGCCCGTTATCTGTGAAATGGAAAGTGATATTTACTAAAAAAATCTTCTTGTGATAGTTGCTTCTCTCAAGTTAGCATGGTGAGCTGAATCATTGATTAGTAGAGTTGAAATAGTAGACGGTTGCTGTTTGTTTTCCTATTGCCATTGCTGTATGTGCAGGTCAAACACACGAGTACAGTGAGTAAAACCCAATAGATACAATGCATCATCATCTGAGCCTTTTTCCCTCCATTTTAGAAGTAATATCCATGTTTCTTTCTTCTGTATCTGAACTTTGGTTTAGTGATGTTAATACCGACAAATGACAATCATACAATGCCAAGGTTTCAGGTGACTGTCGTAATGACAATCTGAAGATCCTTGAGGCTTTTGCTTGGAGCCAGAAGCTCTGTCATGGAGTGCCATTATTCTGAAATGATCCAGACTTTGATGATATCTGTTTTCCCACTCATTGGGAACATGAACCAGCTTTCTGGTCCAAGGCCACAGCGTCAACTATGGGCCACTCATGCACCTAAGGCTTGGCTTAATTTGTTTCCACCATGTTGTCTCTTCGGCTGAATTTGCTTAGGAGATCGTGAAGAACAAGATACAATATTTGCAAGCAGGCCTAAACTTTGTAGCACCCGAAATCTTGAATTATAGAAACTGAGGAAGATTTGCGTCCTTGAGCTTCTGAATGCTAAGAAGGTGGAGTCATTTCGTTCCATAGAGAAGAGACCACACCTCTGCAAGAGCAACAACCCTAGGGGAGGCAGTAAACCTTATTGAAAGTTATATCATCGAGCACATTTTGGTTTAAATTTGGAGATTACGAGCATAATTAGAGCGTTGTATTTTCAATATAATACCCTGCCAAACATTTGAGAGACAACCAAGTGCAGCATTCACAGAAAAATATTGAATAATCAGCCAATAAGTATAGCTTCAAGTCAAGGTAAACCTACAACATACATTGTGGATTACAACATGAGCATAGAGTTCAACCTTGTCGGTTCAAAATCTCTACTAGTATTATACACAGCTGAAAATTGGCCAATAGATTATCAAAATTGGACGGTAGCCATCTCACCAAGAAACAATAGGTGGAGGAACAAATATGTCAACTGGGATAAAAAGCTTCAGAAAATATCCATACAGTGCTTCCATCAGAAGTAGTGCATGCAGAATATTTTACCAATTGTGCAACTGAGAGGTAATGCTTTTTACCACAGGGTGGTATTCTGTATGCATGTGTTTTCTGGCTTTCTCCGAACCCGGTTGCTCAAGCCACTCTTCGTATAAACTTTTCACTATTGGATTCTCAAAAGGATCCGCTGCCAAAACCTGCAGGGTATATTTACTAGCAGTTAAGGATGGAGAAACTAAACCATTCGCTAAACAATTCATTTAAGTATTCAATAACTGTACACATGGTAGCTAAATTTCCGGAATCACTTACATTTTCCATGTAAACAGTCTCTAATGACTGAATCAAATCTTTTGCAGATTGCCCAGGTTTTGGCTTAATCTGACCACCGCCATTTAAGCAACCTATTTAACCGATATGGCTTCATCAGTTTGACATAAAAAGAACCCTTGATCAAACAAACAATGAAAAGGAAAGAAAATACCTGAAGGGCATGCCATGATCTCCACAAAATGATAATCACACTTTCCTATTTTAATTTTTCGGACAATATTCTGTAGATTCCGGAAGCCATAACACAGAGCAAATTTCAACACAGTTTTCCCCTCAACCTGCAATGTGAAATGGCATATGATATGTTGAGTTCTAATAATGGAGTGCTAAAATATTATATCCCTTGAAATATTCAGAATGCACGAAAACTATTCCCTATAGTGCGAGTAGAGATTTAACATGTGTGGAAAAGGTATGTCATGAAGTACAACCAATAACAGGGATCGCAAGAGAGTTATGTAACTTCAGAAATGAGACAAAATACATGACATTTTAATAAGCGTGGAACTGGCACATCCCAGAGTACTGCTGAATAATTAAGACTAACTGACTAACATTGTCATACTGACTGCCAAATCAGTAATCACCAGAAGATGGATCATAATTAGAGCACACTAACCAGTAGGTTTGTATTTTGTCATATGTAAGTGCAAATACAAACACATTCCTACTGCCTATGCTAATAGGGGAGAAACTAGGAGACGTGGAAATGAACTTACTTCCAAAGTTATTTCTTGTAAATCTGAGTTTCTTATAATTTTGAAGTTAAGAGGCCCTTCAATTTCTCTTCCAAATAGTGTCTTCGCAGCATATCGGAAAATAGTGTCAGCGTAACCTCCAGAGCTCCCAAGGACCCCATAAAGTTGTTCCTTTTCATCAACATTTGTTAACCTGTGGGAAGATTGATATACATTTCGTTTTCAGAAGAAAAAAAGTTAAAGGGAAATGCAAGAAGCTTTTAGTGGGAGATTTGTGATTCTTACATTCTATCCAAAGAAGACTCCTCTAAAGCTTTAAAGTCAACAGCTTTTAACTGCATAAATGTGTTGCAAAGTACAACGGTTACTATATCATTATTATCATTATTATTACATAATACAAAAAAGAAATTATTTGAGACAAACAGAAGATTTTGTCACACCTTTATCAAATCTAGAACTTCTCCAGATGTCAAAACTGAATCTACCTCGGCAACCCTACTATCTTCATTCTCAGTGGAGTCAGCATGAGATTCTGCTTGAAAAACGAAGTCTTCCCTGGAAGCCTCGAGCTTCTTATCATAGCAAGGCATCACAGTTACATGATAGATATCATCAGACCTATTGAAGAAGCATTATACGATACTTTAGTTTTTCTTTTCTTTTTAATTCATTTAGCACAAAAATTGGCCCATAGCTACTAGCTCCATATGTTGCATTGGAATTATAAATAGCTCTTTTCTAAATTTATTTTGGAATAAGGAAAACCTTTTGTTACAGACATAGTCACATAGACAATTCCACTTACAAACTTCAAAATAGCAGCATAAGTTCTGTACATTAGTTCTATTTAGTTTCCTAAGCAGGGAACACTTCACATCATAACTATTATTGACAGATAACTAAAAGGGCATATGAGTACTACCTGAGACCCATCTTTCTGTGTATGTGATGCTTAATGGCAGATCCAATTGTTTGCTGGGGGCTCTTCACTGAAGAAACATATGGCAATATGTATGATCCTTGTGTTTTTTCAGCATAGCATATCCAACCTGTAATTACACAAGATATTCCATAAACCAAAATCTGATACAACTCCACAACACGATTTAGAGCTATCATACGACCTGACTTGATTGCTTTTGTGTGTGTGTGTATTCCCTGGTAAGAAGGAGAGTGTTGAAAAAGTTTGACAGGCTATCACAGAATAACATACCTGGGCAAGCCGAAGAAAGCATGGGAAGAGAAGTATGTTTATCATCATCATTTGATTGGCTTTGTTTATATCGCATTATGAACTCATTACATGCTTCGATAAGTGCCATGTCTCGACTACAACTTGTATCAAATACAGCCTTTACTCCCATGGACTTAAAGAAGGTAGTGAGTTTCTTGGAAACCTGAAAATTTCAATTGTTACTTGCAGAAATAAGAGCTCCAGCATAATACCACCAAAATGATGGAGCATACTTGGTGTTAAACTTCAACATGAGGAAATGCTAACTATATAAGGTAAGATGGTTTTCACACCAGTCAAGAGAGACCAGGACTGAGTAATTTAGAGCATGTTACAAAAACAATTACAGGTTATAATGTTTCGGTTTTTACCAGAAGAGGAGAGATCCCAAAGTGATCTGCAAGAGAAGCTCTTGATTGGGGTGAAACAGACACAATGACAGCCTTCCCTTTATTAATATTAGAAAGAAACTCCTCCAAGCTTTGCTTCTCAAGCATAATTGTCTCTGCCGATGTTACACACCCACTGCATTCACAAGTAATCATAAATCATGTGCCTTGTTTTGTATCAGGAGATTAAACTGAAAAGTTGTCAAAAAGCTAACATATCTTTTTATACGAACAAGTTGTCCCACTAAGGCCCACATGGAGGTCAGTAAAACCATTGTGATATTTGAAATATTAAAGACGGAATTTCCATCCAGATAACTCATCCTCAAATCTCTAAGTAGGGTATCTCATGGATATACCAAATGGGCAGTTTCAAAAATAGGACTTTTAACTAGAACTAACAGAACATATATCAAGAGGATATCACATTCTCTGTTTAAGTTATTTTATCCAGTACTAAAATGATGGTTGGTAAATGACATGAGAAGTGCAATTAGCCAGTGAGGCAAGAAGAGATGTCCACCATGCATATCACATAAAGGCTTATGAGCTTTTACTCTTTCTGATTGCAAGATAATATACTTGATCAATATATGGAAATATCAGCAAGTCTATAATTTGATTATCTATGGTCCAAACAGTGTAGTTTGGGGATTGAAAGCACATTTCATACAAATTGAAATAATTCAGTTCCATGTCATCCCAATTCCCAAGTACTAAAGGCTAACACAAGTCTACAATAAGAAATGTCCCTCATAAATGAGTTTCTATGATTAAACATAGAACATGCTCTGAAGCTACAGAACATGGCATAAAAAATATTAGTTTGTGCGAACTGTACCTGCAAGCTAGACAATCCTTTAGTGAGATTTTGACAGGCTCGGTTTGCAAATCCTTCGCAGCAGCAACCTTCAAGAGAAAATAAAAGGATTTATAAAGCAAATTTAAGGAGGAAAATACTGTAAGACATCATCTCTGGACTACCAATCTGTTCAAAGCTCAATCTTTTTAACCGAATTCCTTTAACAAATTACAATCTATTCCAACTCATTTAGTAACCACATAAAACAATTAACAGCACAACAACATCAATTTCACTCAGCAACACAAACAGTAAGGCCAAATTTCAAAATTATTCAACAAAAGAAAAGGCTAAAACTCCACAGAAAGCATAAGCCCTAAAACCAAACATTGCGCACATACCTTAGCTTTGGCATGCTTTGTAACAGTAGGTGTAGAAGAAGAAGAGGTAGTAGTAGCAGAGGAGGTGGCTTTGTAACCAAGAGCGCAGGCTTGAGACGGAGCGATGAAGTCGTTGAGATCTCCGATTCTCAGTGTTGCCGAGAACTTCTCCGACATCTCTTTCAGAAATCGCTCTTCCAATTGCAAAATTGCTAGCTACCAGGAGATTTGACAATCGATGGTTCCGGAATCTTACAGCTCCAAAATTTACGGAAGAAGACGAAATAAGACGAGGAAGGTAGAAATGAAAGACGGTGACTTTATCGGAAGAAAGATGAGGAGAGGGTCTGTTGAATCATATATATAGTTTCGTGGAGCAGAGAGCAGAGGATCTCTTCCCAAACTAGCCAATGAGATTCGAGAGATCAGTGGAAAATATGGAGTCAAACCAAACCCGGTGGGTAATGAAATTCGGGTCGCTTCAGGTCGGTACCTTGAGGCACGTGGTGACCACGGTCCACCAATACGTCAAATTCGGGTAGGATTTGATGTATTTTGTCTATGTTTCATTTGTTTGCATCCCAATTCTAGGAAAATTCTCATGTAATTCTACTTTATATTTTAGTAACATAATACTGTTTTATTAATGTGAAATATGACTTAAATCAACGTTGATCTTGGACCGTAAAACTAGCCTCGCTCTCTCTGTGCCTTAGTGACATCACCACTGTCGGTTTCTATCAGACACTAATCTGATTGTGTTGCACATCCCTCCCTCCTCATTAGTGTTTCCCCTTGTCCTATCACCGATTTCGTCAAACCTTCATGTTGGAAGAAGACTATTAAGAGACCCTCTAAGGTTCCCTCTCGACCATCTGTTCCCCCTCTGTCGCTGCTATTGGTGATCGCCTCTGAACCTGTGCCTCCGCCTCGACCCTCCCACGAGGTCACCCGACCAAATAGAGTACCCCGGGCAGCCTCGCTGCTATCTAGATGGCCATTACTATCATGACTGTCGCCGCCCCCTCGACCACTTTGATAATTGGCCACTTGTTCCTCACCTTTTTCGGTTGGAGGAGTATTCTTGTCGGATTTCCATGCAAGGCTATCCTTACCGATGGATCCCCTCAATGGTCTTCATAGGCGTCCCCGGAGGCTACTTATGCATAAGCGCATCCAGATGTTGTCTTTTGTCCCAACAAGAATGATGTTAGACGTGGCGGCGTATAACACACCCTCCTTCCTCGTCGGAAGATATAAAACAAAGCCTAACAACATGCTCATTACCACCAGGACATAGGGTCTATGGGAGCCTCTCGACCGTCTGGGTCACATGAGTTATTCCACGGGATGCCCTCCTTGGTTACGACCTCCCCGCTCATATCCCTCGACGATATCCATGAGACCTTTGTTGCGTGCTCTATCTTCCCGGATAAGGACGTTATCATCGAGGTTACCCCCACGCCAATAGACCAGACCTCTTCGGTTTGTCTCAAGTATGGGATGACGGGACGACTACTGACCCAAAGGCCATACAACGGGGATGTTATGCTCTGCATCGTCACGAGGGGCTGTGGTCCATCGGCTGAGGGCCTTGTTATCAAGGACCTGGCTCTGGGAATGTATGGATTTTTCCTCGCGTCGCAGGAAGCGATGGACCAGGTGGGACGTGACGAGCCTTGGTGCTTCGGCATGGAGCCTCTCATCCTACCTCGATTGGATCAGATTCAGTTGTGGGTGCGATCCAAAAGTCTTGATAGTGGCTACAAGTACCACAGGTGGTAACACTTTGGGGGTTGCGTCAAGGTGCAATTAGATAATTGGGGCCTCTGTTGGGGAAGGGGGTGGTAAGATCAGGGTCCGCTTTTGGCATAACATCGTCACCCCCTGCGATGCCCTATGGTACTACAGTTCAAGGAGGGTCCTCAGCTAGTTCGAGTTACCCTAAATTATGATCGTCTTTCACTTTTTTGCTTCAATTGTAAATGTTTGGGACACGGGGCTCATGAGTGCAAAATACTGATACCAGGAACCCCAAGGTTCGATCTTTCTCTCGTTGGAGACGAGGTTGCCAAGGTAGGGAAGCCAATAAACAAGAACTATACGGTTTTGTCATCACATGGTTCCCCGTAAAAAAAAAACCTCTCGCCTCTCTCTATCGCTACAGTTGAACCCTAATCCCGCTCTCTCCCCTTTTGCCGCCGGCGGCAGTTTACCGGACCT
>JAYMTN010000707.1:0-15087 GCA_036897425.1 Erodium trifolium | reverse complement strand
CGTTCGAACCTTCGGGTTGTTTCACATGCGGTTTAATATCCGGCCACTCAAGGACGTGCGCGTCTCCCCCAAAGGGGAAAACCCTGGCCGTCATGGCTCCGCCCTCTCGATGGGTTTGGGATTCGGGAGGAGGAGCGATAGGTTGGGATCTGCTCGAAGTTGGTCGAGTCAAATCCACGAAGGGCGTTTTCACCCCCTTCCGGAACAACGACGGGGGCAAAGCAGAAGCCAGAGCACTCCTTCCAGGATTATTTTATGTCGTTTACAGTTTTCCTTTAGTTTGGTTAGGCCTTTGGTTTTGGTGGTTTAGTTATTTCTTTTTCTATAATGTTGAAATGTCGATAAAGAGTTGTCCTAAGTGTGATCTGCGAAACAAAGCAGACTATTTTTTGCGGGTCCATGATCGTTGGGCTTGCTGCGGTCAGCCCAGACATATATCTGGTGTCCGGGGCTTGTACGCCCCACTTTGTATGGTTTCTATTTTACGATAATGCACCTCCCCATTTACCCGTTTAAAAAGAAGATATTTTTATTAATAATATTTGCATCTTCTGTTTAAAAAAAATCTATCTTTTTACATAAGTGTCTCTTCTTGTTTTCCAACTTATTTACTGCTATAATATCGAGAGTCGAGACTCCAAAATCTAGAATAGAATCAAGCCTTGTTGTCTTGTTCCTTGCATCTTTTCCCAAGCCATAAAAAAGACCTAAGATTTCACTCACCATTGGATACCAATGAAGTCACAATAAAACGAGGTTGACCCACTTCCAAGACATTCCATTTCCATTCCTGGATCGATTTCTCCGGGAAATTAGTTTCCAATTTTCAGCAGCCATTGAATCCTCAGTTCATACTTCCCTCTGGTTGCTTTGCTTCCTTGTGCCATTTGACTTGCTCTTCTCACTTTTTGGGTCAAAATTTGAACTGGGCTTCTCAGTTTCTTGCCATTTCAGCTTATATCAAGTTCAAAGGGAGGAGCTTTTGGTAGGTACGTTTCGAGCACGGAAAGTTCAGTACTTGAAGCTAGGAGGCATTTGGGTTTGTTCAATTCTGAATGTGACAAGTGAAAAAAGGATTATTTTCTTCATCTCGTAGATCTATTAGCTATTCCCAACATACCCAGAAGATGATACTGTTGCAGTCCCATTCCAGATTTCTCCTCCAGACTCTGATGAATCGGGTCCAAAAGTGAGTTTTGTTATCAAACCCATTTTCGTTTCAATTAATCCGAGGAAATTTGTCCACTTGCTATGTTAAAATTGTTTGCTTTTGATGACCTAGCGTGATTTTATCATGTGCTTTTGCCTGAAATTGGATGCTTGAACCATTTTTTGTGCTTTAGGATTTGTTTTTGTAAGAATTGGACTGGTTCTTTAGGTTCGTATGTTTCTATTAAGCGTGTAAGTTTGCTGATAGACAAGGCAGTTGGAGATACATCTTCCATTTTCCTGTTCGGATTTCAAGATAGGGTATCCATTCCTGCATGCCTGTTGTAGGAGACTTTTGGCCACTAGCAAGTAGATGGTTTGAAAATCCTTCTTTGTTTGTCCTCTATGACTTGATGTTCATGGACACCTTCATTTCACCTCTAGACTGTATTTGAATTTTGGAAAGATAATTATTAGAGGTTGGGAAACAATGCATTGTTTTTGGTTGAGCTTTTTTTAGCTGTTTTGGTCTGGAGTTCAGGTCCTTTCTTTGAGGATCGCTCTCTTGCATCGTTCTAACCTCTTATAGAATGATTGCTTAATAAAATTTAGCTTATAAAAAAAATGATCATCTGGAGGATGCTCTTTTTTCTTAGAGGTCTTGGTGCCTGGCAGCCCTGGCTTGTATTGGACCATTTCTTATTTCATCTTCTTTTCTCAGCACCTTAAAAATAATAGATGATGATGGCTAAGTTGTCGTCTCATATCTGATATATGCAATACTGAATATGCAGCCTTGAAAAAGCAGTCGAACTGGATTACCAGTGGGTTGAATTCGATGATGTTCGCTACCATATTCAGGTAAGTGTATCAACTTTTCTGATAGAAGTATGAACTTTAAGTGTTTATTTTAAAAATGTTTTATCAGGTAATTTGGTGGTTATCTTACTCTTTATATGATATACCTGGTAAATTCATAACTATATGAAAAGGTTGGATTCCATACATCTAATCTGCAGAGTATTTTTTAGGTCTCAATGAAGAATTCACATATCATGTTGCTGTCAGTATCACTACCCACTCCCCCTCCAGAGACTGTTTTCGTTGGCGGGCTTCCTTTGGGAGCCATAGAAGCCATAAAAGCCACATATGGTGTGGTTGTACAGATTCTTGATCCTCCACGTGATGGCTTTAATCTCACGCTGAAGCTGAATTTGTCTAAGCTTCCCCCAGATGAAGGTTCAGTGAGTTCCTTTCCTAAGGTCATTATTAGTTTGCTGTGTATATGCTACATCTAGGTTTAGTTTGTTAGAACTTTATACTTTTCAATTTAGCTTCACCTTTTTATTCTTACTTACCACTTCACACTTAAGATGGTTTCATTATTTGGCTCCTTGTTGATGGTTATGCTTTCTGTGAGACTGCCTTCTGGTCATTGTCAGGTTCTAATATTTCTGTAATTTATTTTTGTTCATTAGTTGTTTTGTTTCAATGTTATAGTCCCGAACTTGGATCCAGTTATGGGATAGGTGTTGTAGCATTCGTTGGAGAGAACGCAAGATCTCATGTAGCATTCGGTAGAGAGAACACAATATCTCATCTAGCATTCATTAGAGAGAACGCAAGATCTCATATAGCATTCGTTAGAGAGAACGCAAGATCTCCATAGAAACCTTTAGGCTTTGGTTTTTGGTTTATATTTCTTGATATCCCTTCTTCATTAAATGACCAACTTATAAATAGGCTGGACTTCAAAACTAACACAAAGATTATGTAACTTCCATGATCACAATACATTAAATAACTACCCATAATAAATAAATAACTACCCATGATCGCTAATTAAATAATAATGTTTATGCAATTAGAAAACTAATAACAGTAAATATATTGGACTCATAACATCCAAGGTTAGGCTTTTGTAAGCTAGAAGTTGGAAATGTTCTATCAAAACTGGTTTAGTTGGGAGTGAAATTAAATGCTCAGAATGATAGAAAAATGTTGGTCAAGAAACATATTTTCTAGATTCATAATTGCAAAATAAGCCTTCGAGAACGTCCTTGATTCTAAAAACTGTGGGTGAGTTATGTTGTTATGTCAACCATTTAAACAGCTATTCTAGTATAAAGTTACAGTGGCATACTAACTGCCAATACATTTTACCCCCTTCTTATTGGTTCCAATCAAATCTTTTAGTGGAATATGTATTTTGGCCGATTCTCTCTCGTGCATTTCTTTATTTCCTAACATTTTATGTTGTGGGCATTGGGCAGACCTCAGGCAAGCACTGTTAGGAAAAGTTGCATCTGTAAGGGAAATAGTACTCGGAGCTCCATTAAGAGTAATTCTAAAATACCTCGCTTCAAGAATGGTTGCTCCTAATACGGATCAGCTTGTTGCCATTTTGCATCGACCAAATGAGTCCTTTTTTGTTGTTCCCGAGGTACTTCTATTTAATGTTCTTGAAACTGTATCTACTTCTGTGCATGTATATGTGTCAAAGATTTACTCTTAAATTCTTCCCACTAAGCTCTTACTTGAAGCTGCTTAGCTTCAGGTGTATCCCAAATCAAGGAGTTTTTTTTAAAATATAGAAATTGACCTGGGCTCTGAAAATGACTTCTAGTAAAACACTTTCCATTCTAGGATTGCAATTTCTGTTAACTATTTATCTCTTGAGCAATTTGTTTTCTGTACCAAGTAGGAGGATATGGAAGAAATATTTTCTAGAAGACATTCCATGAAAATATGGAATTGGTTGAGGCTTAGCATGTTTTTGCAAACCATATATTAGTCTGCTTTGACATGCTGCTGTTGTCAACATATCTGTTCTCAGTGAGCTTGCAAAACAGATGTTATTGATGCACAACTTATCGAAATATAATAATTGTTTATGGCAGAGAGAAAAGGCTATTGTGGTATTTCCTATGAGATTCAGTGACTCCATCGATATTGTCCTCGCAACTTCCTTTCTACAGGTACTGTAAATAATATGCAAAGTCTTCTTAAACCTAAGTTGACTCATTTATCCTGATTTATTTACTATCATTAACATGTCACTTCTGAGGCTTTCCTTCTTTGTCTACTTATGTTACCTTTGTCGTTTTCATATGGTCACTTTCAAAATATTATTGCAATCTAGGAATTTGTGGAAGCAAGGCGCGCTACTGCATTAAATAATGCCCCTCCATGTTCATGGTCTCCTACGCCTCCTCTAGAACTGAAAGGAGCTCCATCTGAAGCATTATCTGCCAATGCAGGATTTGTGACTTTTGGTAATCTCAAACAATAAACTTCCGTGTTATGTTTTCATCATTTTCTCTTTTCCATAACGCTTCAATGCTTTTCACTAATGCAGTCATTTTCCCCCGCCACGTAGAGAGCAAAAAACTGGACCGTACAGTTTGGGGTTTATCTACATTTCATGCATATGTTAGTTACCATGTCAAGGTGATATTTATTTGACCAAAAAGGCGTTACTAGTTAATACTTGTACTTATATGTGGGTGATCCTAATCATAAAAATCCAATGAAGTAAAAGGAAAAACAAGTAATATGCACACAAAATATGTTTTATATCAACTTGTGGTTGTTTGAATGAATTTCAAATATCAACCTTGGTTCATTGAGCTTCACGAGTATTGTTGTTCATGATAGATGTGTGAAACAATAATGGTAACCATGTAATTTAGTCTTTTGGTTACCATCCCAACATGCCTCTAGTAATACATAGATCAATGTGAAAAATATATATGTTGGATTTGTTACTGATCATTGTGTTGTACACCGCACATAGATTGTGATCGCCTGGTGGGTCATCAGCCGTGTAGTGAAATTGATGGTTCATTATAAGTTGCTAGGGATTTATTTGGTGATTATGTGCACTAAAGTTCGGAATGAACGCCAACAGAAAGTAAAACCATTAGCTTGAGCTTTTGGGTTGGACCCGTCAGGCTTTAACAATCTATAAGTATTTAAGTGAAATTGCTGTCTTTTTTTGCTTTGGCATGCTACCTGTTCGGAAATATTTAGCTCTGTGATATAAACCTTTTCCATGCATATTGTTCAACAGTGCTCAGAGGGTTTCATGCATACCCGGATGCGGCGGCGTGTTGAGTCCTTGATTCAGGTACATTTTAGACCACAGTTGAGCTGTTTTGTTTAGTTGTCATTATTTTACATCATAGGCATAGCCATCCATGTGCTGGTGTAGTAAATTTAACTCCAGTCTTTTGCCCTTAATTTTGTTTGTTTAGTCTTCTCTACTACAACCTCTTCAACTTTAAATCTTGGATCTTGGATATCTCATATGACAATCCTCAACTTGTCTTCAATATTTTGTAAACTATTGTTCAGTCTGTTATCTGTCTTTGTCGTGTCTTATCATCTTCATCTCTATCTGCATTTTATATGTTTTTGGATGTATTTGCATACCTGTGATTCCAAGGGATACTCAAATGTTGATTTTGTAAACTATTGTGGATAAAGAAGTTATGTGGCATGCTGAATCATTCGGTTGATTCAGAAACATACGTCATTATTGGTGGTTGTTATTTTTCGTTACTTAGTCCTTCCTTTTAATGCTTCCATTAAAGAAATGTTGTGTAGAGTTGTTACTCTTTTTGCCAAAACCTAAACAATTCAATTGTTTTCCCAGGCCCTTGGCCGTGCTAAACCAGAATCGGTCAAGTCGAAAAAAACATCACCTAGCAGATCCTTCAAACGGCTGGTTTGTCATCGTTTCTTTTTCTTTTTTATATATATAAAAAGACTGATTTAGTTATCGGCTAATCTTTCTAGTAAATGCCTTTTGTGTAGGGCCTGAAGGATTCACGGAACAATTCATTTACTTGAGGTGGTGGTCAGTAAACGTGAAGGACGATGCTGGTTCAAGGAATGAAACAGTAGGAGAAGATGTAGCTGATATTGAACTCTTCGTTACAGCTATCCCGTTCTCTTGTAACACGTTACATGTGGGCCTTTCCTTGTACAACACTGGTGACTTTGGAGCACATTTGCAGGTTGTGGGTGGTAGTTGATATATGTAGCCCAAAACAGGGATGCAATTTATGTGGATATTTATTTGTATCTATATTTGAACAGATGAGTTTAGAGACAACTTTTCCAGATGTTGGGCTGCAAATTGATCTGTTGTGGTAATAAGTTAAAGAGTGTGAACGAAATTCAGGCTTTTTGAGGAGCTACTGGTAAATGCTATTACAAAGACATTGTAGTAAACTTTGTGGCCTTGTCAAACCAATTACGTCCATTCTTCTAAAACCAAACAAGTGTACGTTTATTATTTGTCTTTGAATGGAGAAGCTATTCTAAGCCATGAAACTGAAATCCAAAGACTATTGTCATCAATTTGTGATGCTTGGAACATCGGTCGGGGAATAGTTGGAAGATTTTCGGACCATCTCCCACTAATCGTGCTGTTTCCGATGTAACAAATGGAAGTTCGGCGCAAGAGAGATCGAAAGTGGAGGAAAACATATTTTATTGAACGAGCCAAGAATCAGAGTGTATCATCGAACATACTACACCATCGCTCAAAATAAGGCGAGTACAGTAACGAAAATGAAAACATTAACTGGAAATGGGAGATCACATCTACTGAGTGTAAGTCATTGCTTGAAGGAGAGCGACCATGAGTTTTCTCTTTTTGGGTTCAGTTGGAGGTGTCAAGACTAATGACAGACATATTACTTCAACAACGAGTCGTGGCAAGACTATCAAATGGCTTTAAGTTTGAATGAGACAAGATGTGGAGTAAATGTGAAGGCTTTTATAAAGGGAATATGATGATAGATTGGCCATATATAGAGCAACGGAATCGGTCCCCCATGCCTTCAAGGATGATGTTAGAGATTCGGTCTTTAACATGCACGGGGAAGGGACAAGATAAAATAATAATGTCGAAATAAAAATTACAAGTACCTTACTCAAAAGGGGAAAGTACACAACTGAAAATGGGAACAGTTGCGACAACGAAAACCTTAACGGAAATGTAAGCCCTAAGCCTCATTTTCATCAATGACCGACATGTCACTGCTGAACAACGTCCATATATGTTCTATGAGGCCATTTCTCAACTGAACATGAACTTGGCGATTCTCGAGCCGACGAGTGTGCATATGTATAGAGTCGTAATCAGGTGTCGGACCTTGGTGGATGAAAAGTTGTGGTGCTTCATCGTGCAAGTGTTTGATATAACTTTTCTACGAATAACGCTCATCATCCTCAATCATGTTGTGGATGATTATGCAGACCCTTATAATAAGGCTCAATTTTTAGTCGTCCCAAGTTCTAGCTGGACGAGTGATGATATGAAAGCGAGCTTGGAGAACACAAAAAACCCTATCGACATCTTTCCTTGCGGCCTCGTGTTTCTTGGCGTACAACATGTGCTTCGGAAGCTGTGGCGCCCATGTGGTCCTTACAAAAGTAGCCCATGAGAGTATATTTCGTTACATAAATAGTAAGGAGTGTTGTAATCATGACTATTAACCTGAAATGAGAATGTTGGCAGGAGATCGACATGTACGTGAGTGAACAACATGGATTGATTCAAAACGTTGAGGTCGTTATTCGACCCGACATACCAAAAAGCGTGTGCCAAAACGACAAGTCGGGCCTTGCCACTACTTCAAGCATAACATTTGGTCGGTGTCGGAATGATCTCCGCGTTCGTGTACCCCTCGTTAAGCTTTCAGACAATTCTTCCAAGCCCAATGCATACAATTGAGGCTGCTAATACAATCGGATAACCCACGAGTTTCATTTACACGGAGTAAGTGGACAATATTATTCTTTTCGGTTTGCAAAGATATCTCAGACCAAACACGCATACGACGACATATCATAACTTATGCATGCACTTAAGGGTCATTATTTCCGATATTTTCAAATACTCGTCCAAGTTATCAGCGGAAGTGTCGTAACATAGCTAACATATAGCAGTAATACACTTTTGATAAGGGGAGAACCCTCGCTCACCTTGACAATCGTCTTTTTGCACGAAGAATTCGTTGAACTGGACCACGACTTCCAAAATGTTCATAAAAACGGCCTTCGGCATACGGAACCTCCGACGAAACATAGTAGGGTCGTACAACAGGGTATGAATGAAATAAATGGACATGAGCCGCACATGAGCTTGACAAATCTCTTGGAATGTACCTTCTTCCATGCTTCACCACAGTCGGGTTCATCATCCCCTCTTCACCTTGCTTCACAACAACGCTTAACGAACGGATAAATATATTTTGGATGGGGTAATTGTATCGAGAGAGCAAAGAATGAACGACTAATGTGAAAAAAATGAAACTTGGCTATTTATAGCAAAAAATCTGATTTAAATTTGGATTTTTAATTTAATTTAATTAAAAAACCGCCCGCTAGGTGACATATTCTCCTTTGGTTAGTTGTTTCCTCGAGCAAAATCAGATTACGAGGCAACCCCTTACTCGCTGATCAAAATCGTCTCTACAAAATCGTGTGTATCGTTGTTTCTTCAATTAACGTCGACAGAATCATAGACGATCTCCAACACACCATTCGATTTGACATTGAAAATGACCCAAATATGACGTTTCGATGTAATTTCTCAGGGAGCCAAATCCGACCCACAAGAGAGTAGAGAAGCTCTTGTTATCACAAAATTGGTATACATGGGTTGGAATTAGATTGGGATTGAAGACATATCTATGAAGTTAAAACGCAAATAGTGATGACCTAAGAGGAAATGAATGAATAGTGAAGGAAAGAAAAGCTGCAGAAAAGAAGAGGAGAGAGGATGGAATGATGCAACAAAAACGCAGACATTGCCATTGCCAGAGAAGCAGTAAAACAGAAATGGAAGGGATGGCCATGGGAGGGTAGAGAGAGAGAGAGGACAGAGAACTGTTGTTGGGGCCACGTGGCGAGGACCCAATGGGTTAAGATCTTGAACAACATTGAACAGCACCAAATGCTAATGCTGTCCCTGTCTCTCTCTCCTCCTCTTTCTGGGTGGCTGCCATGTCAGAGTGTAACCCCGTCCTCTGACCCCGGCGAATCCGTTTCCTATGCCTCTCCTTCTCTCTCTCTCTCTCTCTCTCTCTCTCTCCATCCAACATAACATAATTACCATCCCTCTCCTTTTTATTTTTTCTTTGCTTGTCTCTCTCTCTCTCTCCCCCTCTTTCTCGTTTCTCTCCCATGCCCTAATCTCCTCCTCCTTCATCCCCTCTCCTCCCGCGGCGCTTTGATTTGCCGATCCATATGGAAGATTGGTGAGCTCTCTACTCCTCTTTTGCCTTTTCTTTGCTCTTTTGGAGCTGGGTGTTTTCGTTTTTTGTGCAATTTCAGCTGATTTGGGCTTGCTTTCTTGCTCCTTTTGTGTTCATTTCTTGGGGTTTCTGGTTTTTGTGTCCATGATTGAGTTTGTTTGTGCTGGTATAATGGTGCTTGGTGGTTTGGGTAATTGGGTTTTTTCTCTCTCTCACATCTGGATTGTGTGGGCTGGTTGTCTGGTTTGGTTTTAGTGGAATGTGCATGCATATGCTGTGTTATTGTGGTTTTATGGGTTAAAGTTCGCAACTTTTTGGCTGTGGGTGGGTTTTCTGAGATATAAGGTTTACTAATTGTGTGATTGGTGTGGAGTTGGTGCTTGAATCCTGTTGTTGGGGTATAAGTAAAGTTTTTGGGTTCAATTGTGTGATATTTTGGGGGTTATGTGCTCTTGCATGAGTTATCGATCATACAGCTCAGTCGGCAAGCATTAGGGTACTGCTACACATTTCTATATGAATTGCTATTGTTTGAGAGTTTGATGGAGCTTCCCGTGTAATCAATGGGTTTGTGTGCATTGTCATGGCTAAATGAGATGTGAACCTTGTCCACCAAAGAGCTGATTCTCAAAGTCCATCTATCTGGGGCGGTTCTGTCCTTTCATGATCATATAAATGGCTATAGTGAGGCCATTTGTCAAATGCTGCTTTCATTTTAAATGTGATGGCTTGTTTTCTGATGATGAAATATTGTTTTTGGCGCAACTAAAAGCTAAGTTTATTTATTTCATTTTATTTTATGAACTTATTTCCTTCTGGCAAGGAAATGATCAAATGATTGCCTAGCTTATGAACTTTGATTTACTTGTAGAAAGTACTGCCTTCACATGTCTTGCATTACCATTACTTATTTAGGATTGTCAATCCTCTGCTGCTTCTGGCACATGGCTGTCATGATGCAGGTCGTAACCGAAACAATCATGACTGGATTGTTGAAACTGTAGCTATGCTTATAATGTCTTGCATATGTTGAAGTGTAGATACACTGCTTAGGGATTTGGTGTGGATAGATCGCTGACGCGGAACTTCGATTACTCAATTTCTGTAGCGACTCATGATGTGCTAACAGTCATTGTTGGTCATAAATATGAGAAGCTGGATAGAAAGATGAAGGAGAACGGTTCTTTGACTAGTAAAATGATTAACAGAAACTGGGTGTTGAAACGCAAAAGGAGAAAGCTGCCATGTGGACCAGAGCCATCAAATGGTAAAGAAGACACCCCTGCAACAGAAGAATCTCCAAGGCCTACTTCTTCTTCTAAGCGCCGGCTGAAGAATGAAACAAGTTCTGAACGTTCATCCAAGAAGAAAGGAAATGACGGGGTGCGTAGTATCTCTATTTTGTCCTTCCGCATTTATGTTGTTTCCTTATGTTTGCGACCATAGTTATTCCTTTTGTCTTATATAGTGAAAGGTTAAAGAATTTCATCTCATTCTTTTTTTAATCAGCAATTAGAATATATAGATCTGGTAGTATCCACTAAAACTCTTACCTCATCAGGAAATCATGAGATAACTTACTCGATTCTTAACCTAAAACCTAGGCATAGGCTTTCAATTTAAAAGAATCTACCAACATGTCTCTTTTTTCCTTAATCTATTTACCGTTTTATTTGTACACGAGGAACCGTAAAGGGCAGTGTAATTCCGTTAAAATGGTGCTCGGGGGTAGGGTTATTTGCTATTTTTTATGGTGAGTCGTGCAAAGGTGTGCTGTAATGTCCCCATGTCCGGTCTAATATGGTGTACTTGTTTTTGGAAACATTTGAAACCGCTCTTTACAGCTTCAGGAGTGAATCCCCCTTCTAGGTTGCTTGCCACTACCCAGGCCTCCCCATTCATGTACTGCAACTTTTTCCATCAATGCAAGAGCTATGTGGTTATTTTTTCTTCCTAACCTTCAACGTAGTTAGGGATCTTAACTAGATTTATCAGTTATACAAAGGACAAGATTGGTAAATTCAATAATAAGTAGGACACCGTTCAACTCAACAAAGCTGAAGGTTACTAGGTAATGTCCTCAAGATATGATTGCATGTTCAAATTATTGTTTCTGCATAACAATATCTCCTTTGTGACAATATCTTTTCCGTTCTTGAAGGTAAAATTATACTTAAAGCTAGGCTTTATAAGTTCAGGATGCACTATGTTATGCTTCTGTGGTTGTTATTTCAATTTTATTTTTGTTGCTACAGAGATAACGCCTTTCTTTTCTGTGACACTGCAAGTTTAATATTCAATATTCTGCTTGTGACTGTTATTAATCTCAAATCTTCTCCATTTCAGTATTATTATGAGTGTGTCATCTGTGACCGTGGTGGCAACTTGTTGTGTTGTGACAGCTGCCCCAAAACCTATCATCTCCAGTGCCTTGCTCCTCCCCTCAAGGTGTGCTTAGTTAATTTCATCTGCGCCTAGTTCATGCTGTTATTTATATCCTTGGTGTTTTGCTTCCATTTAATTTTGTTTTTATCATCCTGAAGCGCATTCCAAATGGGAGGTGGCAATGCCCAGAGTGCTGTCAGGAAAGTGATCCCTTGGAGCCCATAAACAATGTGGATTCCGTTTCACAACAAGCAAAGACAAAGACAGTAACTACAAAGTCTAGAACTGGAATCAAGTCCTCTGGCGTGGACAAGGTATCCCAGATTTTAGGAAGTTCCATACACGGCAAGAAAAGATCATCCAGCAAAGGAAAATCTGTTTTAACTTGTAGATCCAAATCATTTGAAAAGAAACCAGATTGCTCTTATGATGATAGTAGTAAGCCAGGCCATCCATCTCCTGTTGATTCTCGGGAGGGTAGTCCCATATCTGCAAATTTTGATGATGAAAACAAACCTCACATTTCCCCGAAAGAATCACCGACTGGAGTATCTCCTGCTAAGGAAGTTCAGTCGATAACTGAAGGTACAAGGTCAGAACCAGATGAATCTCCCGAGGTAGCACTTGGTTTAGCTTGTAATGATGTATCTACGGGAGACAAGTTCGTCCCTGATGTTGGTGCAGCATCCGAGAAAATTAGAAAAAGAGATCGCAGAGATAACAAAAGTGGCAGTCAGAAGAAGCGGAAAACTAATAAGGGAGAAAGTCCTGTTAGTACTTCTGAAAAGCATGAGTCCAAAACGAATTTTGCAAGCCACAGTAACAGTAAACTGCACCGGAAAAGAAAGAGTGTTAAACATGTAGTTTCTGCATCTTTGTTGAAGGAGGACGCTGATAAGAAGAGTTTGGATATTCTAAAAAAAAATGAGGTATAATTTAATAGTTTTTTTTGTTTTGTTTTTTTATGGTAATTGAAGTGACTTCATTTAAATTTTATGGGTAAGACCAAAAAAGTTAGCTGCAAAAAATTTATAACAGGATTAATGTTTTAAGCTTCAACACAATAGCTATTAGTGTCTCATTTTCTGGATTTTTTTCCGTTCTAGTTTAAGTATTGCATTTGTGATGGCTGAAAAAGGAAATAATGGAAAAAATGTCAACTTTAGTGAACATTAAGCTGAAGGTTTGATGGATATACTGCTTTGGAACTATGGGTTATGAGTTTATTTGATTCACATGACTAGATATTGGTTGGATTTGTTACATTTGCAAGGGTAAGTACATAACAAAGATTGAGCAAGCCACTTTGAATACACCTATAAAATCTTATGGTTCGCTTTGAGATGAAATGCCAAAAAGGCAGTAGTTAGCACAATGTTGCCTTCATCCTCATACAACTATTTCATGGTAGCTAGGGTACTCAAGTTGGGACGTAAGTATTGAAGTAAAAAGTCTTAACATCAAATAATAACAAAGAGAAGATTGAAAAGAGCCAAACCCAACTATAAGTGTGACCTCTTAGTGGTGGAGCCCAACCAATTATATGGTCCTTACTAAAGTTCCTCATTGTATCAAATTCCAGTTGATTTGGGCTTGTGGACATTAGCCACGTGATCTGTTTGTTACGTTAACCTGGGCATTGGTCATGTAGCCCATTTGTGACCCACATGTAAACGTTTAGCTCTATACGTGAGAGGAATGTTTGAGTAAAAAATTCCACATCGAATAATAACTTAAGAAGAGCTACATATTAATGGAAGTATCAAATCCGACAATAGTTTTGGAGTCTGGCCTGTTATAGGTAGTCAGATTCTATAATTCTTTGCTAAACATTCTTCAGTAAGTAACTAAATATATATTAATAAAAATATGAATGATTCTATCTTTTTGATGCACACAGGCCTATCACATGCTACTTTTATGTAACCAATTCACCTTGTTTCACGTCTGGATGCAATTGAACTTTTCTGTTTGGTAAGCCAGAGAATGAATCCTTTTGCACAACTTGTCCATATTCATGTATAATTGGAGATCTGCAAATTGCTGTTGAAAAATTCTCTCCTTAAGGTTTCGATTTATTGATGATCATCATTGTTCACATTTTTATCTTCAAACCAGCGGTTATATAAGTGTGCTGTTTATGAATTATTGTTATCGATGCTAAAATGATATTTTTTACGCTGAAGCTTCCTGAGGAAGTAAGACAACCAACAGACGAGTTGAACAAAGTAGATGGTCAGTTGGATGAAACGCCTGTATGTGAAGATAGTCTTACTGGTGAGATTCAGCAGGTCAGTCAACTATTTTTAGTAGAGTTGTTTGTATTGAATGTGCAGTGTTCCGTGTACTGTCACACTATCTTCACTCAAGTTATTTGACCTAATCTTGTGCCTCCTATGTTCTCTATTGCAGGTTGATCGGGTTCTTGGCTGTCGAATTCAAGGTGATAGGACATACTCTTTGTGTCATACATCTACAACAGTTGCTGATGATCTTCTGCTTCCTTCGGAAAACCAAAACAAATTGTCAGAGGAAATATCTGTCAGTAATATTGATCTAGATCTTGATGCTGCTGTTGTAAATTGTACGGAGGATGTTGCCAAAAGTTTCAGTACCGAAGTTAGCAGAAAGAACGATGTAGATTTACAGAGTAAAGAAATGAAGGATTTGGGATCTACGGAAGGTTCAGAAAAAGATTTTGAGATGGTAGCTGAAACTACTGGCATCGATTTGAGAAGTAATGATAGTGAAGTTCCACAAATTTCTCAAATTCTGGTAACTCGTGAAGCTGAAGACACAAAAAAAGAGAATGTAGAGATGAGATCGAGCATCACAGAGTACAAAGTTCAAGAACCCACCCAGGCTGAAACTGCTAGCATTAATGGAAAGGTTCTGATGTATGAGTTTTTGGTCAAGTGGGTAGGGAAGTCTCACATTCACAACACATGGATTTCTGAATCCCAGCTGAAAGCACTTGCTAAGAGAAAACTTGAAAATTACAAGGCAAAGTATGGAATGTCAGTGATAAATATATGCGAAGACAGGTGGAGAGAACCTCAAAAGGTAATTGCTCTTCGTGCTACCAAAGATAGTACTAGTGAAGCTCTTGTGAAATGGACCGGGCTCCCCTATGATGAATGCACTTGGGAAAGATTAGACGAATCCCCCCTTAAAGAGTCCTCATATTTGATCGATCTGTTCAATGAATTTGAAAACTGGGCAGTGGAAAAAGATGCTGCAAGAAACGATAAACGAAAGGGGAAGGATGATTGTCAGCAAA
>JAYMTN010000706.1:0-15095 GCA_036897425.1 Erodium trifolium | reverse complement strand
TGTCCCCGTTCCTCGACTTGGTTGCAAGTCTCAATAATCAGGACGACTCAGAAAACACTAGTGGTCCCGTGACGTGCATCGTCTCCGACGGTTTGATGATGAAGTTCACGATGCCTGCCTCAGAACAGCTCGGAATTCAGCTCGCCTTCTTCCTCCCGTTTTGTCTCGCGGCTTTCTTGGCTACCCGATACATTCAGACTCTCAAGGACAAAGGATTTGTACCTTTCAAAGGTACTGACCGACTGTTAGAATATAACTATAATTGGGTGTTTAACTATTAAGTTGAGCTTTTAGTTGAGTTGGTTCTCTAATGCTGATACTGATGAATTATTACACGATAGAATAGATCGACCAAGAAAGTAATGTTTGTATGTTTTTGTGCAGATGATAGCTATTTGATTGACCAGGATTATTTGAACACCGCCGTAGATTTTGTGCCCGGTATCAAAGATCTTCGTTTGAGAGACTTCCCCACTTTCATAAGAACAACCGATCAAGATCATTTCATTCTTGATTTCATCTCGGAAGCAGCACAGACTGCTCCTAAAGACACGGTGTTTATTATCAACAGTTTCGAGGCGTTGGAAGAAGATGTATTCTCGGCCTTGTCATCTGTTTATCCAAATATTCTCACCATCGGTCCCGTTGACTTGCTTCTCAAGCAAGTCCAGGCCGACCCTTTGGAGTCCATGCAAGGCAGCTTGTGGAAGGAAGACACCGAGTGCCTCCGATGGCTCGACGGGCACGAACCCAAGTCGGTGCTTTACGTCAACTTCGGTAGCATCACGGTGGTGACACCGGAGCAGATGGCCGAATTCGCCTGGGGCTTGGCCAACAGCAAGCACCCGTTCTTGTGGGTCATCAGGCCTGATCTGGTCGTGGGCGATGACGCCATCTTGCCGATTGAGTTCGTGGAAGAAACGAGAGGGAGAGGAGTCACCGTGGAGTGGTGTCCGCAAGAGAAGGTCCTCAACCACCCTTCCATCGGAGGGTTCTTGACCCACTGTGGGTGGAACTCCGCCCTCGAGAGCATCTCCGCCGGAGTCCCCATGCTCTGTTGGCCTTTCTTCGCGGATCAGCAGACGAATTGTAGGTTTTGTTGCAACGAATTTGGGGTTGGGGTCGAGATCGATGCCAACGTCACCAGCGATGGGTTGGAGAAGCTCGTCAAAGACTTGATGGAAGGAGACAAGGGTAAGGAAATGAAGAAGAATGTCATGGACCTCAGGAGGAAAGCTCTCCAGGCCACTGCTCACGGCGGTTCCTCAGCCGCCAATCTTCAGAAATTGGTCAGCAAACTAGCAGCCACCTGATCACATTAATCGGAGACTACTTAATAATTTATTTGGTTTAAACCAAACACTCTAACCTAAATGTTGGTTAATGTTGTATTTCCGCTTCTATCAGGTTTTTTTAATATGAGTTTCTAACATGTTATAATAAGAAAAACACTTAGTTGGTTTTCAACGATCATATCAAAATTCGATATGTTGATGGTCAGCACAGCTTCTCAACTTTTTCTTTTTAAGTGATAACACAATTTTTGTCACTTATAACACATCCTGGAGCAGTGAGTGTCACCAAAACAATTTTATTCGTACACAACATAAATACCATCTAATGATCAGATAAGTGCTAAATAGATAAGATCGCACACACGCTATTTGCTAGACAGCGTACACAACAAATATGACATTCATCGAGTATATATATACACATATGTACTCGATTTTATTTACGCTAAGGGCCATATTATGTTTTAGCGACGGATCAACATATCTTCACCAAATACTTCTCTTAGTGACCCTTACCTTGAAACCGTGTTTCATGTGTAGTACCACAGACGCACATGGCAAAACAGGACGATCCTCAACTAGCTGAAAACGATAGTTGCAGATGATCGCAGCTGCGACCATTTTCATTTGTACCATACTCATATCCTTACCCAAACACGTCCTCGGTCCAGCCCCGAACGCTGTGAATTTGTACGAAGGCACGTGCACAATCCCTCCATCTTCCGAGATCCACCTCTCCGGCCTGAACTCGCTGCAGTTTTCACCCCATATCTCTTCCATCCGGCCCATCGCGTAGAAGGAAATGAAAATCTTGGTATTTTCCTTGATGTGGAGGCCGCTAGGGAGCGTGTCCGGTCGCACCGAACCTTTGTGATCGATAGGCACGGATGGGTACAGCCTCAGTGTCTCGAGCAACGCCGCATGCAGATAAATCTGTTAAATACAATAATAAAGAGTTACCTGATATTGAAGTCATACCCAATAAACAAAGTTGACCTATCAGTTGTGGAAGTCCAACCAGATATAAATGGTCTATTTTAAAACAAAATTTGCATGATATCAGAACTAGTTCGTCCATATGCCGATGCCTAGTCTACGGCCCATGTATAGATGTCTAGTCCTACACATAAGAGAAAGTGTTGAAGTGTAAACATTTTTCGACTAAATACAGAATAAAGAGCTAATTATAAATGCTATAGGTCACACCCAACTAACAAGTTTGATCTTTTAGTTGAAGAATCTCGCTTTAAAATAAAATTTACCAGTTTGTTTAGCTCCACTGCACTGAAAATGTGGCTCCGCTGCATTAGAACACCTTTGATCTCTTCGACAAGCCTGCTCTCTGTCGTTGGGTGCGTCGCGAGGAGCCAGAAAAACCAAGAGAGAGCTGCGCTCGACGTATCTCTCCCTCCCACGACGAGGTTCGTTGCTATGTCGCTTAAGAACTTATTGCTACGTTTCTTGAATCCGATCATTGCCTCTTCTTGCGCAAGATAAGCCGTGAGGAAATCAAAGCCAGTTTCTCTGCTTTGGGAATGCTCTTCGCGCTTGGATGAAATGCACCGGTCTATGAAATCATCGATGATCTTCAAGCTCGCACTGTGCTTCCTCTCTTGACCGATCTGAAGCCACTTAAGAAACTTCCACAGCTTCTCCGGCAAAACATGCCGGGACAAGACAGCTTCTTCAATGTCGTTGAAAGCTCTCTCGCACGCGACTTCAGGGAACTCCAACGAGAGGCACTTCGTGTCGCAACCTAGGAAAACGATGCAGCTAATGTCAAAGCCTAACCTTTGGAAGACATCCTCCATATTTACCTCCAATCCGTTGATGCAAGCATGGTCGAGGACAGGGAATAGGCTCTCGACCGCCTTTTCGCGGATTGTTGTCTGCAAGAAGAGCTGGAACTTGGGGTCTTTGAGATACGAGTGGATCATCTTCCTCTGGAACCTCCACGAGTCGGACTCGGCGTTGATGATCCCTTGTCCCAAGAACTCGAAGTTCTTGGTGAAATCGGGGCCTTTGTTGTAGTTGGAGAAGCTTTTGCTCAAGATATGGTGTGTGTTCATGGGATCGCTGGTTAGCACGAAGTCTACGTTGCAGAACCAAGGTCCTCGGAACTGTAATGTGCCGCCGCATTGTTTCAAAAGGTTGGTTTTGTATTCGTGGATACGCGGGAGGTTCCAGAGGACTCCGGGGAGCATGCCGAACACGGGCCAGTTTATGATGGGTGAGTTTCTTTGTCTAGTCCAGTGGAGAAGAAAAAAGGAACAAACAAACGCGATCACTAGGAATATTTCGGTGTATGGAATTGTAGCCATTGCTGTTAAGCTATATGTTGTGCTTTTACCTCTACCATGCACCTCTATTTATAAGGAGGCCTAAGCGGTTAACATGTCAAAATTTCACTACTGCAGACTATTCAGAAAGTGATGATCTTCACCGACTGACGGTTCGGTCTGAATTCATTTTTTTTTCATTATTGACTAAATTTTAGAGGGTCAAATTTGGTTGGAATTTGTTCGGTAATGAAACTTTCGACATTCAAAAAAAATTCGGTGTCGAAACTTTTATTACCCACCGAAAGTGAAGTTTGGTCGGTAATGAAAGTTTCGACACTAAGAAAAAATCCGGTGTTTTTTCTATAAGCTCGATTTTTTATTAAAAGGAGACACCATCCACGAAGGAAGGAATTTAAAGGTCAAAAACCAGCAAAAATAGAATTACAATCAAGTGACCTCAACGGGCTAGGGAACCCTACTATTATGATGAGGGCTTAGGGCCGCTTCAATCTTCTTGAAGCCTTCCTCGGCCAAACCCCTATAGAGGACCCCCAAACTTTCTACAGATCTCGTCATAGTGTGGGTAATGCTCTCCCCAATACGACCATCAATCAACGGCGAGAAAAACACTAAAAAGGCATCCGATTGAGGTAGGGCGGCACCACCGTCGATCAAGGGCAACAGGGGAGGGGACCAATCTAAGAAAGGGACGAGATCTTGAAGAGGCTACGGCGAGGAACATCCCGAGGGAACTCCCGAAAGGGGAAGGGTGTTAGAAATATCAGCCAGAAGAGGCTGTGATGACCGATCTGTAAGTGGGACGAGGACCCTGTATAGACCAGTCATAAGTTCAAAGTTGATGTCAAGTCTTCAGAGTCGTTCTCCACCCTGTCTCCCACCTATCCCACATACTACCAGTCGGTCCTAAAGGCCCTATAACAAACGAAAAAGCCCTAAAAGACCGAGGAGTAGATTGACTAGTCGGGGTGTGTAATAACCGCTTTCGAGTTCGGGTTTTCGGATCGAGTAAAAAAAAAAAAAGGGCTTGGGCTTCTTGGGCCCGTTTCTGGCCAGGCCCATGAGTTGGTGAGAGCCCGTAACCCAAACCCGAACTCGCGGGTTGGCTTCGACCCGACCCACTGCCCACCCTTATAAGGGCTGCGTTAGGGTTCGGTCTCAGTCTCTCCGCCTCCCTCGACCTCGCTCTCTCGAACCAGACGTCGCCGCGCCTCCTCCCTTCGTCTTTGCGTCGGAGCTCACCGAGCTCGAGCTCCGGCCATGTGGACATCGTCCCGAGCGCCAGAGAGGCTCGTAGTACCGAGACCCCCCCTTCCCGTTTCACCGTCAATATTCGCGACGACAGCCGTCGGAGATGAGACAGAAGCCCGCCGCGAATCGGACGCAGCGCCGCCGATCCCCGTGCTCTACTCTCCAGCGTTCCGTATCGCCGTGCTCAGATCCGAGGCGGAAGGCGTCATGCTCACCAGATCTGAGCTCACCGCCGCCACTCCCGTCAGATCTACCGCGCCACCAGCCGCCTCTTTATACGGTGAGCTTAGCCGAGCACCTGAGGAACTTGAAGGGCCGAGGGCCGCCGTCGACCCGACGAGATCTGAGGCCGTCGTTGCCGTCCTGTCACTTGTGAAGCTCAGATCGGGGAGGATCTGAGCGAGACTCGCCGAGACCGGGTTTCTCGCAGTCGTCGTCACCACCAGTGGCAACTCGAACGATCCGCCACCATCGGTCGCTGTGTTTCGCCTCTCCCGAGCCTGCACCTCAGCTCCGCAGTCAACAAACGTTAGTATTTTCTTCGGATCCAACTTTCCCCTCCTTTCCTCTTCTCCTTGGTTGTATCAGATCCGATCTTATCGGAATCGAAGTTGTTGGTTTTGGTTGTTTAACGATTTGAAAGGGAGTTTTGTGGATCATAAGTCAGTACCGTGCAACACTTGAACAAATTTGAGGAACACTGGATTGTTGGAAAATCGGTTAAGTAATTAAATTGGTAATTTAATTAAAACCTGAACTAGAAACTGGATTTAGAAACCGAACTGGGTAATCAGAATTGGAACTGGAAATCGGACTGAGTTGCGGGACAAAATCAAACGTTGGAAAAAGGGATAACCCTAGACTCGAACCGGAATCGAACGGGACTCGAGACCCTGGCCTCGGGAAATGTGTCCCGGGTCACCTGTATAAGTTGACAGGAAAGTTTCTTCTTTTGGTGCGCACCTTTGGTTTTCTCTTTTTATTGTTAGTTACAAATATACGAGACATAATGACTAGTGCTTATTGATAACTTGGGTTTGTTATGATATCTTCTTTAGTTCAATAGATTTATTTGGAAATCTTGTGTTCATGCATGGGTTCAAATATCTAATTTTAAAATTTGGTATTATATTAGACATTAGAATCATTGCTTCCTTTTAAGTTGGCAAATGTAATATTGTATTGTTGCGTTTGTTCTTACAAATCTTTTATGTTTAGAATTTGTCGAAATCTTCTCTCCTTCACACCTCAAAATGCGTGTTTGGGAGCGTGGTGCAGGTTAGTCCTTGAAAAATCTTACCTTGTAAATTATTCCTAGGGGTAGTTGCAAAAAAGTACCCTGGGGATTTCATCTTTTGCAACTTGTAGCCCTCTTCTTTGATAATTGCAAAAAAATGCCCTGAACTTGTCTTTTTGTTGTACTTTGTATAAATGTGTTTCAAAATGAATACCTCAGGTTACTTTTTTTTGCAATCATCCCTTATTTATATACCAATTCATTCTCGAGTGTTTGAATAAACTGAATGAATATTATTATTATCCGCTGTAGGTGCAACACTAGCCTGTGGAACTGGGGCTTGCGCTGTTGTGGTTGCAGCAGTTCTTGAGGGCCATTCTGAGAGGGTAAGTTTGCAATGCATTGTCAGTGTTTCTGATGTTGGTTGTGTATCATCACTATTTGTTTGATCCGCTTCTGTATTTGTCATCAGAAATGCAGAGTCGATCTACCTGGTGGACCTCTGGAGATCGAGTGGAGGGAGGAAGACAATCACATTTACATGACTGGCCCAGCTGATATCGTGTTTTACGGGAAGATGAAGATCAAATTTAACTACTGATTGAACCGAGTAGGAAGTTTATCATGTTCATGCACAATTTTCTGCTTTGTGTGCCATGGCTCGTCTCATACTCATTAATGGCTGTTTGTTTCAGTGTTGGAAAATTTCTTTGTTACTGAAAAGATGGAATATGTTGAGGAAAGAAAGTCCTTTTTCTTCGTCCATGCTGATCTCTTGTACCTCACTACTTCAATGTTCTTTGAGTCTGCTTTGCTAGATAAGATATGTCTCTTTCCTTCTGCTTTGTATTTAGTAATGGATTTATTTCGTATAAGATGCACAATATGCACTTTCTGTAAGCTAAATGCAGCCCATAAGATCTTGTAAGAAAGTGAATGCCATTTCATACAACCATCTCATCGATTCATACCATTGTTGCCTTCCCAATCTTCGGGTCCATGTGACTATGTGAAACCAAAATATTCAAGGATTAAATGTAACATACATGAAAAATATTCAAGAATTGGAAGAGTTGCAAGGATCATTGGAGGCTTCTCAATGATTTTTCATGCTTATTGAATATAGAATCAATGCATCTATCAAAGCGGAAGATTGGACGATCAATTCATGACATAAACAGAGAGAATCTACGGAAAATAATATTGTCATGAGTTCCCTTGGAAACATTAGTGGAGGCTCATCAAGGATAACCAAAGTAGACCAAACGCAAAATATGCGGGTGGAACGACTACAATCAGCGAACTATAATCAAAACCTAAGATGAAAATTATTTTTAGAAAAAAAACTAATATTATTTTTTTATTCAAGCAATTTTCCGACGCTTAGTTACATTATAAAAATATTGCACATGATTTTATTACAAAAATATAGATTTCACACATGTAGTTGGGTCGACTGGTGATGACTTTTATAGTATCGTTGATTAAACTCTATGTATTAAATTGGGTTTAATACCATGAGTGGGCGGATGTATCATCCACGGATCTATCTACCCTAATCTGTAATCTGTCCATGTTATTACAGATCAATAAAATTTGATCAACTATCCATCCATTTATATGCAGATGAATAGCAGACCAAACGGATAAACGAATGGATCAAATTACCGAATGTTTTTACACACCTCCTCTACTTAGGGCCATCCTTTATCCTGGCAAAGGCCAGACCAACAAGACAATCCCTTCTGATGACAAAGGCTAGGAGAGCAGGAGAAACTTAGAAGCCCATAGAATAAGAAGAAGAAAAAATGTTGAATTCAAATAATAACTACCATTAATTAAAATAATTAAGAAAACCGTCATCAACACATAATCTTCAAAAGAGTGAAACCTAGAGTACGACTCCATCATTTAAACTACAAAATCCTTACAAAGTAGGGAGAAAGTTAAAGTAATCTTTTGAGGGAACAGAAATTGAAATACTAGTCCATGATAAGAGGCCTTCCATGGTCCATTGAATAACAAATCCTGCATTGTTTAATCATTAACAATGGTTAAAATTAAAATTCAATCTACACAAATAAGTATAAGTAAATTTATGCTTTTAGATTGAGGAGCTATTGAAAAGCTTAACGAAGCACCAACTAAATAGCACTGGCACACAAACTATATCACATAATACAAATTAAGAGATGACTTACCAACTAAATAGCACTGGCACCGAATTTGGATAATTCACAGACAATCCAAATCTAAAAGCATAAATATCATACATAATTAACAGAACTTACAAAATTAAGAGATGACTTACTGTTCAAATTTGTTACTTTGAAGTAGATGTCCCATAGTCATATCTACGACCATCTCCATATCCTGCATTGTTTAATCATTAGCAATGGGTAAAAGTAAAATTGAACCTACACAATTAAATATATATAGGTGAAACTTAATATCTCACCTTCATCTTCTAATGGGGGCACATTCTTCCCCTTAAGTGTCTTCTGCCTCAGGTAAGTGGGTTTGGTTGTATGGTAATTAACTTTCAACCCCGTTAATGCTTCCAGTTCAGTATTGAAATTATCATATACTTCCTCGCCGAATACATTCTCAGCTGCACTGAAGATGACACCAAATTCCTTGCTGGATGCAAAGGTATGGAATTGTCTTTCCAAGCATCCCATCATTAGTATTTCTATGTCGTCATGATCATGCATTGAGAAATATTTAGCGTAAGCGCCCAACTTTTCTGCACTCGTAATGTCTGGGCCCACATTTATGCACACCCGGAAGACAAATGCTTCCATCTTGCTGGTGTGTGCTTCAATGTCGAACCTATAGGTTCTTGGAGACACCTTCATTCTCTTATGCGACTGATAAGGCCAAATGCATCCCTTCCTCATTATTTTCGCATCATTAATGCAAGCCCCGCTTTTGATGATAACCTCCGAAGGGTGAGCAACCCTGTAGTTGCAACAGCCTGGAAGAGAGTAATTTGCACCAATGCAAATGAAAATAAAAATCAACGGTACCAAAATATATGACTACTACATAATTTAGTATACCAATTCAATTGTAAATATCAAATTCTAGTACAAATGTAATTGCATCCTCCTCTCATGCCATCTCTTTTGGACGATACCCAACAATATTCATGACAAATATTTCGACACTTAAAAAATGATATTGTTAAGCATTGCCTTCCTTACCATAAACTATATTTATCGATTCCTTTATCATACCCTTCTCAATTCCCATCACATCGTAGCAAATAATAAATCAATTTCACCATCTCAATTAGTTTAAACCACTATCCTTACTTGGTCTTGTATTTTGTTAAAGTCAATATCCATTACAGTTTAAAGGCACTACAATATCCATCACCGATTCACTATTCTAAATTGTGAGAATTTGCAAGTAACAATATCCATCACCGATTCACTATCCTAAATTGTGACAATTTGCAAGTAACAGAGTTCGTTGATTCAAGACCTTCTAATTCAACACCTCTTAATTTTGATTCAACTACGCATAAAGTAAGTAACTTTGATTCCACCGTGCATTTGATTTAAGAGAATCAAAACAAAAACTAGTTTATGTGATAGTGTGTTCTCTCATATGAGCAGTCATAATAATATAGTCAATCACCAATACAGATAACTTTGATTCAAAAGCTTAATATACACACACAAAAATATGAAACTTGAATAGTATCTGAATTGAGGGAGAAGCTCTAAATAAATTCGACCATAATGAAACGGGGGAGAAGAATAGACGCATTGGGGAAAAGAATAAACAATATATTCAAGATTGAATGTTTAAGAGTTTTCCAATGGACTCTGCAGCCCAATTTAAAACAAGTTATAGCAGCAAAAAAATAAAATGTTATCCTCTTAGGAATCGAACTCGGGTTGCTAAGAAAAAATAGAATAGTCTTATAACACCACACTACATTTCCATTTGTTTAGGGTATGCGCCTATGGTTGGTGGCTAATACCAATAGAACCAGTTAGCACTCACGGAGGTGACCTTAGGTCGGAGGGACGGACACAACCCAAGGAAGCCCATCTCTCCGGCGAACCTCCACCCTTACCGACAACACACAACAGGGACTGGTGACTGGTAAGGACCGACGCCGGTTGGGGTTCGACACATCCCAACTACGCATATACGGAGCAGCTGATAAGACGCACACCGACTGAGGTTCGAGACCCACGCCGGCGAGGCAGCAGCAAGCAGCAAGACTGGCCGGCGACGCAAAATCATGCAACGGAATGGTAGAGGCGAGATTGAAGAGCGGGGATGGGGGTGGAGAGGCCCGGCGGCTTTCCATGGTGGTCGAACCCACCGGAAGCCGCCGTCAACGGTGAAGCACAGGAGGGAGGAAGGGGACGCGAGAACAAGGTATACGATTCAACACACACACAATACACAGTACAGAAATGGATGTGAGATAAGGAATAGAAACTAACCAAACTTATACAGGCATGATAAGAAGGAAGCACAGCCGGTCACCGCAGTCATCATCTCCGATTCTTCTTGCCGTGGGAGCTGCCGTTTCTTGTGGTGGTGGGAGGAGCTAGCTAGGTCAAGCTCAATATCATATGCTCCTCTCTCTCTCCATCAACTTTTTCTTTTGTAAGCAAACAATACGCTACCAGTAGAAAAGACAAAACAATGATGAGGGACCCGGATAAACTTTTTAGCTATCCCCTTGTTGACACGTGTACCCTTTTTACCCTGCAAAGCCATCTCATTAATGCCCTAACCTTTATCTAAAAACCAAAATTTACTATTTTTTTAATCTTATTTGTATAAGCTCAATCAATCACTGTTCTATCCTTATTGTACTTAAATAAACATATGTGCTCTTTTGTTTTTCCCTCTTTCTTTTTCGCGTTTTCGACGGATACGAATAAACACAACATACACGATTCACGACACTTCAACTTTGCTCTTCTCCATTATCATATTGAAGCTTCAAGTTTTCGGTTTCAATTGATATAAAACAACTCATAGTCGGTCCTCGAGCTACTTAGGGCTGAAACGTTCTACGAACTATGGTAAGTAATCTTGTTTCCCTCTTATGCTTAGATGCGTTGCTTGAAATTGAGTTTAATTTCTATTTAGAAATGTTTAGACGCAATGCAATGATACGATTCATTTCTGTAAGCAATAGGATTTTGGGGATTTATAGATCGATAAATTAGGGCATGTTTCCGATCATAGATCGTGGAAATATGTACCGGATTCGTTATCAGATCGTAAAAATGAGATATCGGGTTTGGTCCGGGGTGTCATTAGAATAGTGAGAACGACAGTGGTGCAGAAGACGGCCGATGAGATGGAGCATGTAACACCTTATGGTCCACTTCACAAGATGTACTTCCACATTTTGCACAATTCATTGAACGGTAGATTAAGCTGATATTCAATTCACTTATATTATTTTTTTATTGAAGTTATGCTGAGATTGTGTTCTTTTTTTAGGATAAGGGGTGTGTATTCATTACATCCGAATATATGAAGTACAAATCCTAATCTCGGGATAAAACCCGGTATAAGTCAAGGGGTAAACCCGGCTGCCCCCATTTGCATGGAAAATAGGCGAGCTGATTTTCTCAGCTACATAAAAAGGCAGTCTACATAAAAAAGGTAGACAAGTGAAACGTACAACAGATAAGCTCAAAAGCACGAGGCCTAAGGGCTAAATTCCCCGTGGGGAGGTTGTCTTGGCGTGTGGGATCCTGGCTATTGTCCCCATGAGCATGGCCTTGCCAGGTAAGGCCTGCCCGCGGGGGAAGAGGACTGGAAGGTTCCCTCCCCTGCCTTTGGCCCATCATGGTTCCCGACGAGGCTGCTTAACAACCTTCGTCAGAATGTTCATGTCAGGACTTGGCGGGGCATCTTCCATGATATGGTCGATATCCATAGCCACAAAGTCCCTATTTTTTGCTCCCCCCTTCTTCATTTGGCATGGAGTCTTTTCTGCCTTATGGGGTCTTCGATGCTCTTGGTACTCTGGTAGGAGGCTTCTTCTTAGGTCATTCCTTCTTCAGTTTCCTACCCGTGGGGGGGGGGGTGGTGATGTCCTGGCATAAAAATGGCCATTGGTTCCTCTTGGTTGATCTTCATATATGGCATTGATGATCCCTTTGCCGAGTTGTCTTCGGAGGCAACAGTTCCTTCTGGTACTTTCACTCTTCCATCCCTCACCTGAAGGTCATCTTCGTCCTCAATGACGAATTTAGTTGCCCCGGGGTTAGGCGAAGATACGATGTTGGTGGTCTTGGCGGGTCGGGTATACACTACCGATCCCTCCCTCTGATCCACAGCCTTCACCTTAATCGGTGCTGTGGTGAGTTCCTGGTTCTAGGTCTTAGGCAAAGATGCAAAGTCAGAGTTGTCTTCTCTGGGGAGGGTCTGGGCTGAATGGGCTATCTGCTGCTGGGTCTCCTTGACTATGGGCCCCGGTCCTCCCTCTAGTGTGGTCCCGATCTCAATGTTGCCCTTGGATCACGATATAGCACTACGGGGTGCGTACGGAGGTTGGGGTAATGGTCCATGAGCCCTTCTGTTCATCGGGGATGCATTTCAATCCGTCCGAAATTTCCCTTCAACACAGGTTGCTCGCAGCGCCGAAGAGATTCGTCATACCTTTTCGCGAGCTGGGCTACCCCCGGTAGGAGCATCGAGAAAACTGTGTTAGTATGACCTATGCGGCCATAATGGTACCCCCATGTAAGAACTGCGCCCGGTCAACGCTGGTCAAACTGACAGAAGATTTGTTTAAGTTAAAATTAGGACTTAGTGTGAACCCTAAAGCAACCAAAATTATACTTGGGGAAGCTTAAGGCATCTTTGGAGCAAATTGGGGAAACATTGACTTTTCACCGAAAAAGTCAACCGTCGACGTCGAGACTTCCGAGACTTTTCCGGGACCCAAAAAGATTAGCCGTCATTATGGTTAGCTTAGTTGGGTCGTTTCCATTCAAATGAGACTTTTCGCGAAAAAAGTCAACTTTGGACAAACGAGGGCAAAACGAGAATTTTCTTCGGATTTATTTAAATGAGCTGAGATATTTTAAGTGGATGTGGACCCCACTTGGACACATGATATTATTTAATTGAAAGGGAGAAAAGAGATTTTAAATGGCATATGTGACTTTGGTTTTTCCCAAAAAGGTGAAAAAAGGGAAAATGAGTTTTATGGTTTTTTCCACTTTAGGTTAAAGAGCACATGGGACATAATTTTTAGCTCATTCTCACCTTGTTGCCCGAATACCCCTAGAGAGAGAGGAGCTTGGAGACTCCATTGAAGAAGAAAAGAAGAAGAGGAAGAAGAAGTGGAAGAAGAAGAAGAACATCCCTCCTTGATTTCTCCATCAAATCTTCTCAAAAACTCCATATTCTTTCTCATCTCCTCATTCCCTACGGTAAGAACCTATCTATTTTCAATTTGGAAAAACTTGAGTTCATGGGTCATGTTTGAATTAGCTAGTTTTGGAGTGGGTTTTGTTGGAAACATAAAACCTTTGTTGGAATTGAATAGAAATGGAAAGAAATGGTTGAAATTGGAAGTTTGAGTTGAAACCCTAATTTGGGAATTTGGAGGAAATGTAAAACTGGAACTAATTGGTGATGTTTTTGGTTATGACTTGATGGATTAAGGACCTAGAGCTTGTTTGAGACGTTTTGAGACGAAGTTGGAAATTTTTCGGCGACCGGAGGGCCGGCCATGTGCCTCGGGTTTTGGGCCAACCTCGGATGTTGGGCCACGGTGTGTCGGGGTTTTGGGTGCCCGGGTGGTTATGCGTTCCTTGACCCGTTTAATTTAAGAAACGTATTGTTGGGTTTTTATTCGATTGTTACGCCTCTTTATTCGACTTGGACTTGGTATTAATTCTTGGTGCTACGTGTTACCTTAGAGTCCGGCTTCGATCGCAGAGAAGGAGGAAGTGGGCCAGGACGTCAGCAGCTAGGTTTGGATCGCTTTTGAGGTAGGGAAAACTAACGAATACTCGTTTAAGTTCGTAATGTTACTAGAAATGCATGTAGGGTTTAATAACCGGTAAACAACTAGAATCACATGTAGAATGTGAATAACTAGTGTAATCCTTTTTAAACTATGAACCACTTGCGAGCCATGTCGTGCTCGTAGGTGTGGGAATTGTTGTGATGTAGAATTGTATGTGGGCCATGTCGTGCTCGTAGGATTGTGTGATGATTGAGTGTTGCCTCTTGATGAGGGTTTGTATCGAAATGATTGCTTGTTGTATGCTCGAAGCATTGAATCAGAGTAGTAATTAAGTAACTCAAGAATAATGGATAGTTATGACGTGATGCATGATTGTGTTATTTGGTTGAGAATTGGAAATTAATGTGTTACTATGGGTTAAGCGATGGTTGATCGTGTGTGATGTTGAGAGACTCACGTTTAGTCGTGATCGATGGTGTATGGTAAGTGTTGGCGGTAAGTGAGTTTGATCGGTCATTGGACCTTGTTTATGATTGTGATTGTGATTGTGATTGTGGTTGTGAATGTGATTGTTGTGTGTTCCACGAAAAGGTGTTCCCCCACCTCCGAGTAATACTCGGGAAGTGCTGCATAGACAGTCCCCTGCCTCCATGAATGATCGTTAAAGTGAGAGGATGGCAATTTCCCCATAAGGTGGGTCGTACCTTCCGATGAATGATCGGTAAAGTGAGAGGATTGCAATTTCCCCGTAAGGTGGGTCATACCTTCCGATGAATGATTGGTAAAGTGAGAGGATGGCAATTTCCCCGTAAGGTGGGTCGTACCTTCCGATGAATGATCGGTAAAGTGAGAGGATGGCAATTTCCCCGTAAGGTGGGTCGTACCTTCCGATGAATGATCGGTAAAGTGAGAGGATGGCAATTTCCCCGTAAGGTGGGTCGTACCTTCCGATGAATGATCGGTAAAGTGAGAGGATGGCAATTTCCCCGTAAGGTGGGTCGTACCTTCCGATGAATGATCGGTAAAGTGAGAGGATG
>JAYMTN010000705.1:0-15101 GCA_036897425.1 Erodium trifolium | reverse complement strand
AGCTTGAGCTTCTTTGTGTTGAGTTGTTTCTTTAATATGGTATCAGAGTCTGACACCTCACGGACCCGGGTTCAAACTCCACTCTCTACAGAGAAAATTCTAATTCTTCTCAATATACAAATTTCTCCTAAATGGGCCAGCTCTTAATCTCTCTTCTCGATGGGCTTATCTCCTCTTCTATATAATCCACCTTCAAACCCGTAAACAGCCTTGTCCGTGAGTGTGCATGTTAGAATGTAATTATAATCGGAACTTCAACTATCAGCTTCAGCATAAAAAACAACATAGCTCCATTCATGGTTCACAACACATATATAAACTTCAAATAAAAATCTAATACTCAGAACCAACCATAATTTTACTCAGCCAAAGAGCGAAATAAACAATATTTTGGCTACATGTTGATTGCATTTTGAAGATCTTTTTCTTTTTATCATTTTTCTAACAACATACTATTAAGACAATAATATAACATCGTTTTTTATATATTGATAAAATAATCATCACTCTAATAATCACTTTCATTTGTTCATAACAAACTTTGTTACTTATAGTTTGTCTAAGGATGTCACCAGGAACTAAATGTTGATTGCATTTTGAAGATCTTTTTCTTTGGTCCGAGCATTCTTATTAAAAATAGAAATTTGTTCCATAAAACATCATCTCAATACCAATGAACATGATACAACTTGGCCGGTTAGTTCTCAGCGCAATTTCAGAGTTCTTCACCCTTCCCACAATGGTCTCGGTTAGTTCTGGGGAAGACACCGATTCATATAGGATAAGAACCAATCAGAGAACAAATTAAGGAGAAGAAGAAACACCAAACAATCGCAGCCAAAACGCCGGAGAACAAATTGTGATGAATATATCAATTTTGTACATTTTATTTCCTAAAGTCATTTCCAGCAATAAATAAAATATATATACATGTAATTTCGAACCTAACAAAATGGAAGTCAGTTTTGATTCTGGTTTCCTGGATTCACCATCCGGCGTGGTGGTAGTACATGTCTTTAGCGTTCGACGATGATAAAGATTAGTGCTTGTAAGGATTTCGTGATGCGGATGGACAGTTAAGTAAAGATGAGGAGGAAGGAGAAGCTCCTGTCATTTTCTTCTTTTTGCTCAGTCTTGATTTCCTCATACGATTCATACTGCAAAACCTATTCACGACGCTTGAAGGAAACTACCAAGGTTGTAAGGAAGGTGTCGAAGCCATCCAAGTCTGTTGATGTAAACCTTGGCTCCACCAGGTTACATAAGGGGCGTGGTCACCGGAGTGATATTGCTCCTGTGAAGACTGCTGAAAAGGGGATCGATGTTGAGGTTTCCCGATCAGCAAATAGTATTATTGATCGAGAGGTGAAGGGCAATGGAGTCTCAGGCGCTCCAGACTCGCGATTGGCAGGGAGGGGAGTTTCAAATAGGCATGTTGTTCGTTCAGAGCCGGAGATCGGAAGAGTCGTTCCACAGGTCGATTCTGGTACTGAGGTATTCCTTCACAATCTACCGTATGGAACAACCTCGGAATGGGTTCGAAATACGCTGAGTCCTTTTGGCGAAATCGCTTCAGTAAAAGTTCTTAAGAGACCTTCCCTGAAAGGTTTCTTCTTCGGCTTCGTTGATTTCAAGTCTAAGGATTCAGCATTACAGGTAATCAAATCCCTTAATGGGTTCAAGTTTAATGGGCACATTCTGTTTGCTGCATTGGCTCGTCCTGGTAAAAGCAGTCCCAATCATCAGAAAGAATGCTCTGTTCTTGTGAATCAAAAACAGAGTCTCACGTTCTTGGAAAACCAGAGAGCTTGCCCTGTTCTCGACCATCGAAAACAGAGCATTCCCATTCATGGGGAAAACGCTGTAGCTCCGGCGGATTTTTCCTTGGGTTCGAAAGCTAGGTCGCCGGTGAAGCCCTCTGGTGACAGTCAACGTTGTTTTTCTGATATCCCAGTTACTCGTGCGTTTGTCTCCTTACATCAGAGCATACAATGTGGTTCCGATACCCGTAATCAGAGCAATCGCTTGGACGTGTCTAATAGAGGAACTGGTCTCCCGGTGGTCAAGGTTCCGATTACGACACATGAGTTTGTCCCGCCTCCGTTGAAGTCGTCGTTGAAGCTCACCGGCGCTAGTCAACGCCAAGAGAATGTTTCGGGAACGATTGTAATTTCAAATCAATTTTCAAAAATTGATTGCGATTCTATCAAAGATCTCGGTGAGCACGGTAATCCCGTTATTGTTGGCGAGAATTGCGCAGTAGATGGAATCGTTTCTGGCGAGGATCGATTGTTGGAAGGAGTTGATGGGTTGCGTACGTCTCAAGCAACCCAATTATCAGCAGGCCCAATAATTGCCAATGGGCCAGATTCAGTTTCAGTTTTAAATGTTGGGGCAAATCTTTCAGGCTCAGACCCCAATCTCCATGACCAGTTATCAGGTTTTGTTTCAAACATACCCACTGTTGGGTCCGATCCGATAGATCAAGTACCTTGTTCAGGTAGTAAGGATAAAGAGAAGGATGTTTTGTCTGGGGATCAATCCGGTCCTTGGAAGGATCCCCTACTTAAGTCCACGAAACGTTTGAGTCGGGCACCCTCGTATCTGTCGGATTATAAAGTGTTTGGCGCGAAGCTCCCCCCTCTTGAGAACGTGTCCCAAGAAGCTTTACAAATGATCGACGGGTGGGTGGAGGATGCCATTGCGACTAAAAGCAAGGGACGACCTACCAATTTGGTGCCTCGCACTCATATTATCAGGTCCAAGACCCGAGCACTTAAGGCTTCCAGGGTGCCGACCTCTGATAGTGATTGGTATGAGGAAGATTAAGAATTGGTTGTTCGATTTGCAGACGGATCCAGTTGGTTGTTTGAGAAGGAAGCAACGTCGAGCGCCTTTGGGAGCTTGTTTTCTGTTTTTTAGGGTTTTAACCCTAAGTCTCCTTTGGAGATGTTTTTGTAATCGTGGTTCTTTTAGCTTTTTTGCTTTTTATAAAATTTTATGCGCTTATAAAAAAAAGATGATGGAAAGTTAAAGGATTTTGGTAGATTTGATGAAACCCTAAGTGTATTTGGAAGAATTGATGAGATGGAAGTTGGGCTTTAATGAATTTTATGCGCTTATCAAAAAAAAAGTCATTTCCAGCAAGCATACGAACACAATGAAGACCAGAAAGATGAATCCAAATAAACTTTTGCCAATCACCGGATAGCTTTTGTTCATATCCAACCCAACAATATGGCTATCACTAATATTACTAAGTCTCTTATTTTCCTCCTATTTTCATAAACCACAGAAAATTCTCAAATCTCAATCTAGAAACGTTAAACAACCTCCATATGAGACCAATTATAACAAAAATTTCAGGAAAGTAAAAACAATAGAATATGTACAACCAAACACGGGTTAAAACAAATCATTGTTGGGGCCGCGGGAAAGGGCCTTTTTACAGAGGAAGACATTGGCGTGCCATTGTGCTTCAAATGTCGATTAGAATTTCAGAACAGAAAATGTAACATATTTCTCGCATTATTCTTTCTACATATGAACCTGTAATCAATCTCGCACTCGAAGCAGTCAGGCACAACCTGTAATCAATCTCGCACTCGAAGCAGTCAGGCACAGTAATCTAGATAGAACAACCAAACCTGTTCCAAATTTCATTAAACCAGAAAATTAAGTACAAATTATCAATCTAAGACACTAACGGTTCAGAAATGAGGACGAAACAAACATTCACCGATCAAGACGATGCCAAAAAGCATCATGGAGGAACGTTGTCGAAACGCACCCTCAATTGTCGTCAACAATCTCTAACAGCTTCATCTTCTTCTTTGGATCAATTACAAGGAGGCATTTTCTTTGGAGGTTAACTTCACGAAATTCCTTGTGGGCAATTCTTCACTCAATCTCCTTCACTCATCCCGCCCAAATCATAAACCCAGGTCTCCTACGCACACAAAACAAAAGATGAAAAAAATCAAGTTATGAAAAAATAAATACAAAGAATGCACAGTCGTAGTTATTCCCATTCAACCACCAATTTCATCATTCCTATTGGTTAGGATATGGCCTCTATTTTTCCACAAAAAAAACAGAGATTTATTTCTATTGTACTTAACAAATTATAGATCCAACAGAAGATGGTACTTATACCCTTAATTTGCAACAACATATCGTTATTTTTTCTATTATACTTAACAAATTATAGATCCAACATAAGATGGTACTTATACCCTTAATTTGCAACAACATATCGTTATTTTTTATCTTAAATCTGCTGCTATACACAACGCTTTAAAAAAGACCACCTACATACCAAAAAAATTCAGTTCATAGCTTTAATAGGCTACACGTTCCTCAAGTGCATGCACAATGTGAAATATAATATAATCCAAAATGTATCAATGAGTTGATCTTAAGCCTTGTCTGTTTCATTTTGTAATAAAATCTTGGACGTATTTCAACATACAGGAAACAGCAAAATCTAGAGGATAAGATTTTTGTCTTTCGTTTCGGTCTTTCAAAACATGGATAGAAATAATACCAATTTATTTTTTGTTTAGTATTCATAGATCTTTTATAGAAATGAATTCCCAAATCAAATACAAAAATTTCTGCCTTGAGAAAAAATACAACCAGCACTGCATTTAGCATCCCAAATAGTTAACTTCAAAATTTAAAATGACAAACTCAAGAAATCACTAATCAGCTGACTGGGTAGAATGTTTACATTTATGAACACCCAAAAAAATTACAATCAAAAGGCAAGATCTTCACATTTCTCTTGCTTTTTAACCGATTTCTCTGGCACCCTGAATACAAAAGGAAGTGCAAGAACCCCATAACTCGTAATATCATTAAGAATATACTGTTTAATCAATAATATCCATCTAGTTTCTACATCAACAAAAATGATAAAATCCACACATCCCTTACATAAAAAACAATCCCATATATTTTGATTTACATTTTAATCAGTTTTTTTCCAAGGGTTAGATTCTTACTGAAACTTAAAAACATTCAAAATATGATGATTAATCTAATGAAATTATGAGACCCTGCCTCATTTGCAAGTAAGCAATTAATCTAGCATGGGAAATATCTACCTTTAATAATTTCATAACAAAAAAAAGCATTTATAAGACAAGCAGATTCATTTTGATGCATGCATATATACTACATATGAAAAATTGAAATTATATTAGAATCCTGCCTAACCTTCATTTTTTTCTTGTCTTTGCTATGTAGGATGTTTGAACCATTGAACCAGTCATCAATGTAGACTGTAGAGAACCCAGTAGTTCATTTGTGCCAGCAATGCATTTCCATGTCTTTATATCCATTACGATAACCAAACATGTCAATGTGCGTGGAGAGAGAGGCTTGCCTGATGATGGAGGTTCTCTGTCTTATCCACCACTAACTCTATCTTTTACCCTCTATCTAAAACCTGCACATTGGGAGCAACCATCATAGTTACATACGTTGAATGAATCAATTCATTATAACAAGTTTCTGAAATCAGAAAAAACCATGGGAACGAAGCAATATCCATCTAAATGATAAACCTCAATTTTGCAGAAAATATACTTGATGCGGTGCAATTACAGGGGATCGGAGGCTTTTTCGCAGGAGACTCGGGGCTGGACAAACACATCTATGATCAGAAATTCAGGGCTATGAATTGCAAACCGGCCAAAAAAACCTTGCCTTATTTTTCCATGGTCGCTAACCGATCGAAGCTTCCTTTTCCCAGCTCGCGAATCTCTGTTACAATCAGCATTCAAATTAAAAAAATCCCTACCCAAATAGAACAAAAATCGGGCTTACACTAAACAATGAAACAAATGAATCCAAATTGAAAGTGGTCTCCTCAACCCCATTTCCCTGCTCCTGAATCTCTGTTTCAATCAGTACTCGAGAGAAATAATTCACACAATCAAAATAAAAAATTGCACAAAGCAAACAATAAAAAATAAAATAGAGAAGATAATAAAAAAAATTAATACCTTTCACGAGGAGAATGCAAACAATCAAAAAATGAAATAGAAATGCAGAAGATAGGAGAACAGATTAATACCTTCAATTGATACAGGCGGCGTACCAAGAGAGCTTCACGATCACAAAACCAAATGGGTTTCCCTTCTGACGGAAGTACGAGAAGACAAAGCCCCACAAAGGAGAAGTGGGAGGGGAGATTTGGTCGGAATCTCCGCCGGCTTCTCAACTTCCGGCGATTGGAGTTCGTAAGAAAAAAAATGGAAACAATAAACAGGGAGGGGATCAGTGCCATGACTTTGTCGTGAATGGGGAAGAATAACGAAACAACACCACATCAGAAAAAGAAAGAATTGTCTTACCATAAATTGTCAGAGAACGCTCTGAAAAATTTCAACAATCATGAGAATCGAAGAGCATCACAGCCGAAAATGCAACCATTAAAGGAGAGAGAACTAAGCAGCAACTCCAAGCAGAGAGCGGCGCCGACGAAGCTGAGGCAGCCGGTGACGACTGAAGGTCTTACCCTCGCTGAAATGCATTTCGACAAAATTTTCTTTCACTGATGTTTCTCGTGAATTTTCTCAATCATCTTTCAGGTTGTTTATATACACAATTAAGACACCGATTGATTGAAAATAAAGAACAAATTGCACCTGTACAAGAAAACCTCAGCAGTGTAACTGCGAAAGAGATAAGCACAGGAAAAAATGGGAGAAAAAAAAGACAAGAGGAGAGAGAAACCAGAAAATTGATTCTGAAATTAACGGGGAAGGAAATTTTTTCACTTCTGTCTTTATATATATATAGATTAAAAGCTAAATCTACTGAAAAACTAAGCTGAACTATTAAAATTGAAGAACGATTACAGTTTAGGATCTAACCTCCCCTCTCTGCAATATTTCTCTACAAAATATTTCTCTGCAATCATGACAGAGCTTCCTCCTTTAGGCAAGCATGTCCTCAAGCTTGCTTGTTGCAATTGATCCCCAAGTCTCAGGACCTCCGGCTGCTTGTTCGTGCTAACCAGTGAATCAAAATCAATAAAACCATTTGCAAATGCCATTCTGCACCTCTCCAATCACTCTGAACCTTAGCAGTTATCTGAACTATCATGAAACCCAGGTGATTCCATTTACTGTGGAACCAATATGCCTCCCCCACATTTAAACTGCTATATATAACAAGTAACTTCACGTCTGAGGCTTGTAGGTCGGTTGGAACATTCAGCCGATGCTCTTTAATTACCCCTCTTACAACACATGCTCTCTCTGCAAACATAACTTCCCTGCTATGATCATAAGAGAGCTTCCCATTCCAACAGAAGTGTTCCCAATTATGAGAGTCCATATAAAATTTATCTCGTAATTTAAAACAATCATTACCTCTAGAACCGCTTAACAAACCAGAGAACAAGTGTGTGTTACGACAGTCCTCAAATGAACCCGATATAGATTCCCCTGTCTTCCAAGCAGTTCCCATGACCTCCCCTCCTCCTCTAGCTTATGAATCCCTTTGATTAATTTCAGGACAGAAAAAGAACCCAACAAGGCCATGTAGAGAAAGGGCGCCGTATTGCTTGGTTGTAAGATCATTTTAGATGCACACTGTGCTTCTATTGCAATAGCAATGAAAGAAAGGCCAGCAGCAGCATCCCCAATAACCATGTTATCATGTATGGGTTTTATAACTTCATAAGCCTCCAACAGTAAAGCTGCCCATTGAAAAGCACCCACATCTTCACATTTCTTTGACCACCCAAGAAAAGCATAAGTAAGAACACACCTTGCAGTCGCACTATGAAAGTAGTTTCTTAAAAGAAGCTGAAATTGGTCAATTTCCCGCCGACAAGATCCAGCCACCATCAAGCTGCTTCCACCTTCAGTCCAAGAAGAAACTCTTGATTGTTGAGCTCGATCTGCATAAAGAGAAACTTCGCAACTGTACTCATAGACAAGCAACCTCCTTCCAGCATTAACACCAAACCCAATCACTTTCACAACATTTCTGTGTTTTGCACCTTCCAAGACTACAATTTCAGAGCAACACTTCTCAGGCTTCAAATAACGACATCTGACTCCAAGTGAAGGACAATTTTGCACAACTTCAGCTACACTTCTTAGGAGCTCAGCATCCCCTGTTTCATTATAATACCCTCTCTTAACAGTACTTCCAAACAACTCATCCCCTTTATGAGACTCCATAACACCATGACCTGCCACAACCTCTTCATAAGTCTCCTTCAGCGTAGTAATATTGAGATGACTCACAACCTTGTAAGCTCCATAACCAGCTACCACTTGTCTATGGCCTTTCCTCTCAAGGTTCACCACACAATAATCAACAAGAAGCAAATAAAGTATAACAGATTCAGGAGCTATAATATTTTCTATAATAACACCATTAAGGAAATGATAAGCTTGAGAACACAGTGACACTTATTTGGCCCAACTTGCTCCCATTTGTAGACGTTGAGGTAACAGTCTTTCCAAGACCAACACTGCATACTTACTCTCCCATGAACCGCCAAATAATTGACCATGAACACTCTTGCTCCTCATAATTTCACACCCAATTATCCTTTGGTGATCCTCCAAGGGAAGAGTTGCAGTGCCATAACCTCTCAAGGCAACAAAATCCTCATCCCTTACAGCTGAGCAATTCATAAACCTCTTGGATGCAATTCTAGACCAATCCCATGACACCTCCTCAGCTAATTTTACCACCTTCAGGCATAATTTAAATCCAGCCCCAACACCCTCACGAACCTTAGAAGAAAGATGAACCCACCAATTACAAGAACAACCAGATTTTCCAATTGGTTCATAACAGGGGGGTCACCAATATCCAAGCACAATTATATTTTTCATAATTTGCAACACCCCATTTCTGCATTTTCATGCCACTTAATTGATGGTTGGCACAAGGAGAGTCATTCCCTTTCTTATCTGTAGTGAGAGCATCATCATGTTTTGCCACCAAGAAAGAAACATCCCAAACCATATTAACAGTGATAATCGTTAACCAATCAAAGCCTTTCTTAACCCTTCCCTTGATCAAGAAGAAGCCACATTTGCTTCTCTCAGCTCTTGTCACCCAAATCTGAGTATACCACTCTAGCTCCCATCTCTGTAAACCCCAACTTCTCACAAGAACTTCAATAAACACCTCCCAAACACTCCCTCCAATAGCCATCTTATGACTTGCTTTGTTACTCAATTCTTCAACTGTGTGAAAACCCCACCCAATGTTTTGCAATTTACCACAACATTTGAATATGTAAAGGAAAGCACTTTTATCAGGAGGAACCCGAGACCTCAACCTTAAGACATAGAGTGACCATGTAGCGTTAATACTCATTCCAACCCACTCTCCATTCAACCCAATACGAGGCACCTCACAGCAAGGATGAATTTGAAAAATGACACCCCTCTCGTTAAGACTCCTAGGAAAAGCATTAATACACACTTTCTTAAGTGCATTTGAAACCCTCTAATAGCCCCTTCAATATCAGCAACTTTAATTATACCCCCATGCACCCAACACTTCATAATCCCTTTGCTCCTCAACTCTTTATCATCACACATCCAAACAAATCCCTCAGTTTCATAATTATAGGAGAATAGGACAATAAATTCATCTTGGCTCAGCCACTTGGGTGCTCTTCTGCTCAATAACCCATGGAACATCATTTGATCAACTTGCTTTTGAAAACCTCCAAGTTTAGCCACCAAAATTGGTTTTGTTTGGTTTATAATCCTAACAGCAACTTGAAAACAACAATGTGCTCCTTGAATAACCATTTCACCTTCCATGACCCCATAACGAGCTTTACTAGCAGTCCTCTCCACAAGGTTACTGAACGACTCCATAAAGTGCAAATTACCCGAGTTGTTCTTACACAATAAACTATCACTAATAAGCTTCCTCAACCCCATAAACAGTTGTTGAAAACACATAAAAATCCCAATACCAGTAGGCCATTTGATACTTTCACAAGCTTGATTACCTAACTCATAAAAGCATAAACTCAACACCCCAATGCCCTCCTTACTTGTACCCGAGACACAATGAATACCATAACTCACTACCATTTTAAGTGTGAATAACTAGGAATGATGAGTTTAAATCATTCGACAAGGAAATTACCTCTGATTTGTCCAACCATTTTGTTCCTGGCATGATTTGTTCACCCAAGGCTTCCCATGCTCCTCATACCTTGTTTGTTCCATTTCTAACTCTCTGTCAATGATCCCATAGCTCCCGCATCTCCATCCAAACCACCATGCACGGATCACAGAGCATAGCTTCTTTATCTTTCCAGAGAGTGAACAAGTAATTTTGGGTTTCCGATTTCCGATTCCAGCCATCCTTGCATCTCGGTTTGAGGTCAACGAGTGCTTCAGATTCTACTCGAAATTAAAAGCTAAATCTACTGATAAAAACTAAGCTCAACTATTAAAATTGAAGAACGATTACGGCTTGGGATCTAACCTCGCCTCTCTGCAATATTTCTCTACAAACCATAAGAAATGACAAGTGCAATATTCCTCTCCACCATATACTCTGCAACCACACCTCCTTCTCACGAGCCACATGACTCAGCACTTATCCGATCATTGCCTAAAACGCTGCGTTTCCCCCCTTCTCAAACCTAACCAAAACGCACAGTATTACTAAATGAGTCTCGATCATTGTCATGACAACAGAGTCTCTCTCTCTCTCCTCTCCTCAACCTTTTGTGCCGTTCCAAAGAAGAAAAGATCCGTTGGAAATCAAATAAAAAGAGCCGTTAACCGCAATCTGAAGTGGGTTTAACTAACCGTTGCAAACTGAGACGTCTCTCCTCTCCTGCGATTAAGCAAAAAAGAGCCGTTGTGTGGTTCTAGCCGGTGGGTTTAAAAGGCCTGAGACGTCTCGGGAACAGAGCCTCTGCTCTCCTGCAATTAACAGTCCCCGAGTCACCACAACCACAACCCTTTACACTGCTCCTTCCCTGATCACGAGATCGACGGCGCCCTCCATCAACAACAACAACAGCATGGATCCCGACACAGAAGTGGAAGAAACTGTCGAGGCTGTCCGAGCTCTCGATGCCAGACTCATTCCGGCGTACCAAGTGCCTAGGATCATCCAGCCTCTCGACCCGAAGCAAGCAATCAAGTTCTTTGCCTGGGTCGGGGAACAAGACGGGTACAAACACTCCGTGAAGAGTTACTCGGCCATCATCCGGAAATTGGGCAAACAGCCCAAAAAGACAGAGGCGATCGTGGCACAGGCCAGGGCAAACAAGATAGTGTTTGATGGTATGTCTGTTGAATTAGCTCTGTTTTAATGCTTTTCCTGGTTGAATAGTTCACTGCAATGGTTGAATTAGGTCTGTTTTCGTTTTCCTTGTGCTCTGCAAATCCGGTCTTGAATAGCTCTGTTTTAATGCTTTTCCTGGTTGAATAGTGCTCTGCAATGGTTGAATTAACTTTGAATAGTGAATTGCAATTGTGACGCAGAGCAAATATCTCATTTCCTCTGCCATCAATTTGTGTGTAGGAACTCTCTACAGCGAGATTGTGCTGGCTTACGTAGAAGCTGGGGATGTGGAACTAGCTTGGGCAGAGCACCTAAATATGGAGGCCGAGAAGAAGGAGCTGAACCCGAACGCATACGTGAGCCTGGTATTCTTCCTGGAAAGAAAAGGCAAGGGGCCATGGATGCTACAGGCAGCTACTTATCCTCCCATCACCTACCTGTCGCTCAAATTCACCGTGAAGGCCTACTGCTACCTAAAGCGCTACAGCGACGCAGAGAAAATCTTCCGCAAGATTGTGTCGTACATGGCTCCCGACAAAGAACTCTTCCAGTTCTTCATCAATTCCTTTGCCGACGATAACCAACCAGTAGTTGCAGAGCGATGGATCTGGAAGATGCTTCTTCCGCGCTACAATAAGGTGCCGAATGTGGTCGACTTCACACAAGTTATGAGTTCTTACCTCAGGACCGGCAACTTCGCCGGCGCTAGAGGTGTACTGACCTGGATGCGCAATCGACGGATTCCACCGAGTGCGATCACAATCGCTACCCTCCTGAGAAACCCGGATGCACAAGTCTTGCCCCTCCTGGTTGAATTTGCACCGGCATGGCATCTAGTCCGGACTGAAGGTCACTTACGGTTACAACAGGCCGCATCCTTGGTACCAGGCCACAACGACAAACAACAGCACGATGCCCGACAACTGCTCGTCGACGCTGTCGTCGACGCTCTGCACAAGGGCTCTGAAGACGACAAGATCCGGGCTGACTTGGTCTGGGACCAAGCGGTGCGCCTCAAGGTCTTTGCCGTTCTTCTTCGCGAATCTGAACCGGACCCCAAGATCGACCTCCACGGTCTCTCTGTCGGCTCCGCGCTGGTAGCGCTGTCCCGGTCCATCCTTCAGCTCCGCTCCACCATCCTCCCTCAGCACAGCCTGGAAATTGTAACCGGGAAGGGAAACCATAGCGCGGTCCAGGGCATCTCGCCGGTCCAGATTGCTGTCGGGGAGCTTCTCCGAGAAGCATCTATTCCATTCCATGAAGGAGTCGGAGTCTACGTCTGCACTGGGTCGGCGGTGATCCAATGGCTCGCCACCATCCAAGCCTGACCATTTGCTGACTACTTGCTTCTTCTTCACTCTTGTGATCCATTAGTTCAACGTTTTAAGTTGAACGGCTTGAAAGAGTATCAATTTTCTGCCTCTGTCGTTAATGATCCTCTGATTAATGTGTAAGTGGAACTTGAAAGAGGCTCTCACTCTGATTAATGTCGAAATTGGATTTTTGTTACATGGGTTTCATTCAAAATTCGATTTTTTGACACGGGTTTAATTCAAAATTCGATTTTTTTAACATGGGTTTCATTCAAAATTCGATTTTTTGACACGGGTTTTATTCAAAATTTGATTTTTTAACATGGGTTTCATTCAAAATTCGATTTTTCTATATACATAGGTTTGGAGCCATTGTACACGGGGGAGCCCGACACCGACTATTGGGCACATACTCCTCCTCCTCCCAAAACCGTTTCTCCATTTCACACGAGTAATGTTACAAATCACGGACGTAATCCAACTCACATGTGAACCCCGAGTGGAAATTTTTTCGTTCAAAGGTGGAACGCCGGACCCCGACGATTCGAGTTCCCGTACTAGTGACCCCGACGATGCTTCTCATTGTTTGCCAACTTTGGGTCGAGAGGCCAGTCCCTTTCCTCTTCATCGCCTTTACGGCCTTTTAGTGGCGACCGCGAATGGGTCCAGGATGCACTCCCAAGGCTTGCTCCTCAAGCCGAGTCCACTTCTCCTGCAACAAGGTCTCCTTAATATAACCAGCGGTTGTTACGAATGGGTGAATTCCTATTCAATTTGCATCTCAAATTATACGTCTTAAGTCAGCCATCCATCATTTTTTTGATAAGCGGTGAATTTTATTAAAACTAAGAGTTTTTAGAAAAACAAAGTGAGGAGATGCAACCCAAAACAGGGATCGTCCCAAAAAAATCTTCTAGGGAGCTCGGCCCGAATCCGAAAACCAACAAAAACCACACACATACAAAAATAACACAAGAAAACACAGTCACTAGAGTCTACACACATACTCCACAAAACCACGCAAACAAGCTAGGATGGAGCCTCATCAGCTGGCGAAGAAACGTCTTCCTCATTACCAAAGTCATCGAAGCCCAGCACACCATTATCCAGATCAAGCTTGCCTGACGCCTCGCTATAACTGGAATGGTCTGAAACCTCATCTCCTTGTACTAAAGACTTTACTCCCAACGATTTGACCAAGAAATAGCACTTCAGGGAGTTTGCGAGGTTGAACTGAAGGCCTTAGGCAGCAAAACAGTGCTTGTCTATCGTCCACGAATTGCTTAGAGATCGGAGGTCAAAGAATTGCTTAGAAATAGGTTTTGGTTCACTCTGTTTCTAAAGAGGTTCAGGTCTATCTTGACAAGGACCCTTTGAATGTTTGTGCTTCAACTTGCTCTCCTTCAAATTCAAGTTCTTCTGATCCTTTTTCTTCTCCTGCTGATTTGGAAAGTGGGGACACTTGAGATTCTGTTCCTTTAGAGGATTTGGTGGAAGTTAATACTCATTCTGTAGATGAGACTCACTTTCAAGGTTCTCATGTTTCCTTAAAAGCTATTTTCAGTTTCTTGTCCAAAAAGATTGTTTATTAATGACACTTTGGAGGAAGAAGAACGACTTCAGGATCTAATCCATTCCCAACTGAAGTCTCGTATTCTATTAAAGGAAAGTACATTGGCAGGTTTTCATTTATTAGGTGGAGGGGCCCAAGATGGTATTTTCACTAGTCCAAAGGCATTGGAAACAGAAACTATAATGATCTAAGCTAAAGGTTGTCCCCTTCGTCTGTTCCTCCTAGGCAGATTATGAAGGCTATCCCTTTCCTGGCTGAAAACAGAGAAGCTAAGAGCATGTACAACGTCGGGGTGTGAAGGCGAGGCTCGGGGCAAGGGGCTGAAGCCTCGTGCCTAGTGTCTCGCACCTCATGCATTGTGGGGTGCGGATTTGGAGTGGGGCTCGAGGTTCGGGGGTAGAAGTGGGCGAGGTGAGGCTCGAGGCAAGGGGCAAGATTCTGCCTCGTGCCTCGCGGCCTCGCGGTGGGGGGCGTTGGCTGGCGTGGCTGTGTCTCTGTTGGACGCGTGTCCATTTCAAAAAAAAAAAACCGTTGGGCTCCAACGGTAATGTTTCAACGGCTCATTTTTTTAATTAAAAATACACATAAATTAAACACCAACCGTATAAATACTTCATCCCCATTCTCTCCAATATACATCATTTCTATCCACATTCTACACAATTCTCTCAAATATTTCTCTCCAAATTGTCAATTTTTTGTGTGATAAGAAATGTCCGACGACGAGGCTCAAATGATCGAGGAGCTGGAAGCCGAGGAGGCTCAAATGAAGGAGGAGCTGGAAGCCGAGGAGGATCAAATGATGGAGGAGCTAGAAGCCGAACTCAATGTTTGGGAGCAAGGACTCCGACGAAGGACCGATAGAATGATCGAGCGAGCTATGCCAAAAATCAACAAGTGGAGTGCTA
>JAYMTN010000704.1:0-15107 GCA_036897425.1 Erodium trifolium | reverse complement strand
AGACAGTGACTGGGAGCGCCAGACATGTGTTCTGATGATCGCGAGACGCCGATGAGGAGCAGCGACCTGCTCTTTGATTCTACTCCTCCTTCTCGCAGAGACCTCCTCAGATACTTTCAGGTTGAGCCACAAGAAGAAAACGATGCACATATTCCACTAAGTATACACTTAGGATATTCATCGTTTGTATGTCTTTTGTATGTTTCACTATAGTATTTCAAAGTTGCGATACAAAGCATCGTTAATTGTTTCAGGGTCAGCTCTCAGATTTTACGAGATATGATACTATATTTAACCTTTTTTATGTTATTTGTAATAAAAATGAATCCGAGTATACTCAAATAAAAAAAAATCAGTGGTCCCTCCTCTTCTGGAGTTGTTCACTCCTTTTTAAACATTAATTATAATAGTTAATGAATGATGAAAATAAATAGCTTTGGTGTAACAGATACAAAGTTTATGTCTTTGCAACTATTTATTTTGTTCCAATAACTACTGGGGGCAGAGAGTTGGCATGCAAAATCAATGCAGTTCACGTAACTATATTCATGAGCTTCAGACACATATTATTACGCAGACAACCTTATTTATTTTTGCAACTCGTTAGTATGTCTCATTTATATGACTTTCGAGTATTTACAATTCCAACCACATTTCGTATTTTTAGAGCATCTATTTATACTTCATTTAAGGTTTTAGCTTGGTTTTAACTGTCTTACACCTATATTTCTGATATCATAATTAATCTGAGGGCTTGTACTTACTATTTTTCATCATTTAGGTTTTGTGAGGCAACTGAAAGCGGCTGAAACTCATGTAAGTGTATAGGGACATTTATATCATATTAGTCTTCTTGTCGTTTATGTATACTACCACTATATATACCCAATATTACATGTAAACGTCAATGAGAATTATAAATCTTTCATAGTATCAGAGTTATTGGTTGCGATTCTTTGTTAAGATTTCATGAATCCATAGTTTTGCCCACTCGTTATGGTGTTAAAGGGTGGGCAAGGCAATTTGAAGCGAAGATAACATTTTTGTTTTCCAACAACTCATCTTTATTCACTATTATCATATTTCTACACCGTTATATTTGGTTCCTTCTCTTTTCTTCTTCGTCACATAGTTATCATAGTTTTATAACCTTTCTTATTCTTATTATTTCCTCTCATTCTTAACATGCTTGTTGATGTTTCTTCTGCTACATACACTCCTTCCTTTTTCTTCTTCTTCCCTATGTAAAATCTTTCCGTATTATTCATGGTACTTCACGGACACGGGTTCAAACTCCACTATTTACAAAAAAAATATACTAATTTCTTTTCAATTTATCAAGTTTTCCCAAAATAGGCCACCACTTACTTTATCTCGTCTTATAAATAACCCACATTCAAACTCGTAAACGGGTTTGTCCGTAAGGGGCGTGTTAGAATATAATTTAATTGAGTCTTCAACTATCAGCTTGAGCTTTTAGTTGAGGTGGTCCTCCAATATAGTATCAGAGCTTGCTATCTCACGGACACGAGTTCAAATCCCACAGTCATTATCTCTCATTTCACTGAGCTTATATCTTCTTCTAAATAATCTACTTCCAAACTAATATACGGATTTGTTGTGAAGATGGGTTGGCGATGGTGCGTCGTAGTAGCTGTTGGTTGGCTCCCGCTCCAAACAAAAACACTTGTCAATTAATTTGGTATTCCGAACATGATTAGACAACTTTGGTGCGTGACTGAAGTGGCCCAAACAAGGCCCGACTTGTACCCTACTAGTTCAATGATTACCCAAACTTTTGATCCATGTATCACAAATTTGAAATCAAAGCTTCAAAAAGATAGGAAGGGGTGTGAGGCAAGATCTGTAGGACCAAGGATCAAAACTTTGAGGGAAACAGTCATTTTGATTATTTTAAACTCCATATTAGGTTAATATAATATCATTAAAAAAAAGAGATTATCTTAATATAAAGACTGGGCCAATCCAAGCCATTGGAGCCTCTTAAACCCACAAAACCATCATGATTGTGCTCTTATGCTCACTCAAAACTCATCCTTTCGCAAACTTTGCCACTCTTATGAATCATTTGTGGTAGTTGCTACGAAAGACCCCATAAGATTTTTATTCCTCTTTTATTGGCATCTAATCACAAGCATATGGATGTTTTTAAGTTACATTATTTTATAGGAAATGATTGTGAAGTTGGCTGCTGCTCCATTCTTGGGTGACCAACTCACCGGCAAACAAGTTGTTAAAACTCGACCCACTATAAAATTTTAAACAATAATGTTGGAGGTCCAAAATATTTGTTGACACCATTAGATGTTTATCTTTCTTAAATGTCGGATTGCGCATTGCATATGGCTAGAGATAACGAAGTGGTAACGAGTTGAGATCAAACTCTTATACCGTGTACAAACCTGATCTGCAAGGTTAAAATTGAACTCTTATATCATGTCAAAATCCGATCTCCTTAGAAGTTCAATTTGATATAAAGAAGTGCGAGAGCACCCATAGTGGGAGTCAATTTCGCGATCGATTTGGTAAAAGATGAGAAAAGTGTGACTTTTTGGTGACATTTCCTTCTCGACCCATTGTTTCTCTCTTCAGTGTGTACAAATTTATCGCCGCACAGATTCGACCCAAGTCATCCTCCCTCTCCTCTCCTGTTTCTCGTCGTTTCCCCATTGAACACCCGAAGGTTTTGGTCATGATCGCCCAGCCGAAATCGACCTCCACTGCAACACAATAAAAATTTACAAAACAGATTCTATCATTTTGAATGAGGTCGTGATCGTGTGAGTATGAAATTGAAAATGGTATTGGGCTATGTCTGGGTACAGATGAGAATAGCATATAAAAAGCAACTATATGGTTCTAATTGGGCCCAAATATGTTTTTAGAGTTGGAGAGTCCCACATCGGAGGGGAGATAAAACTGAGCCGAGTTTGGGTATGATAAAGCACAAGCCAACGCCATTTCTAATCCCACGCAGCCGTGCGGTGAGTACACAGCGAACTATTCTTTCGCCTTTTACTAAAGAATACCGTGTACCCGACGCCTACAGCGGCATACGCCTATTTTTGGAAAGTTTCCACTTCTGGAAGCTTCCTCAATATAGTTCAGTTGTTCGGTTAAATTACCAGTGAGCACGAAACCTTTCATTCATAGAGATTATCTTCACAACAGAAAAGATTATTAGAAATATTTATTGCATCATTTAAAGATAATGGAAATGCGTCTTATCAATCCAAAATAATAAATAAATAAACGTGTAGTGTCGTATCAATTCATTACTAATTTACTAGTAATGGTTCATTCATATTGGAAGACCAGTTTAACTATCATTTTCTGCGTTTCATTGTCACACTTATTTTATCGGCCATATTCTTATCTAATATCCAGAAAAAAGGGCTTCAAAAAAGCAAAACTAAAGAAACCAGTGTATATATATATATATATATAATATGGAAATGTGACAGCAACAATCAAGAGTCCTAACGTGCAAGGAAAATGTCACAAAACCAAAACCTGCAAGTCATTCCAAGACATCTGTTGTTGCTGACATCTTAAGCATTAGGTTCATGGTTAAGACAAACCTAATACACAAAACAGAAACGTAGTACTTCATCATTGCCCCTCACTCTAATTTACACACTTTTGGGACATCATTTCTTTCAGTTATTATATCCTCGTGGACTCTCCATTCGGGAAACACCTGCAAAACTCTATCCGACTACTACTCGTCAGCACTACCGGTAAGACCAGATTTCAATACATTTCCCTTTCTTGCAAGCCAAGCCAAGCAACCCTTCCCTTAATTTCCAATTGAATTCAGCTTCCCCATCTCCAAGCTTCTGGTATAAATGCAAACCCTGCCTGGCCTAGGTCGATATCAATTATCCAATACAGATAGAGAGTTGCAAGATTCTGGGCAGCAATGGTGGAGATTAAGGTAGATGCTTCAGCTTCAGCTCCTCTCTTAGGAGATTCATCCACATGGGAAGCAGATCGGAAAAGCTTGATACAGCTAGCCATCTCTCAGACATTTAAGAGCGTGTCCCATTTGGCCAATCTCTTACCTACCGGGACAGTCTTGGCCTTCCAGCTTCTAGCACCCATTGTCACGCAAGAGGGTAGCTGCGACATATTCAGCCGCTACATGACTGCTCTACTTGTGGCGCTTTGTGGGTTGTCATGCTTCCTCTTGTCCTTCACAGATAGCTTCAGGGACAAGGCGGGAAACGTCTGCTATGGCTTTGCTACGTTTCGAGGTTTATGGGTCATCGATGGATCAGAAAGCCTCTCACCTGACCTTGCACCTCAATACAAACTCAAATTTATCGACTTTTTGCATGCCTTCATGTCAATAATGGTGTTTGCAGCTGTTGCACTGTTTGATGGGAATGTGGTTAGCTGCTTCTACCCTTCACCATCAGATGAGGCCAAGGATGTTCTCACCGCATTGCCAGTTGTGATTGGAGTTTTTGGCAGTATGTTGTTCGTCACTTTTCCAACTAAGCGTCATGGAATTGGTTTTCCTCTTTCTTCTAAATAAATATGCTTTGTTCTCCCCAATTAATATATATACTTCCCCTGGTGATTTTGAATGTATTTTTTCAGTCCTGTTCTCTTTGAGGTGCAGTCCCAAGAGATTTCCCTGCAGTTCGACCAGTATCTTAGTACCATGTACTCGGATTTTTTATCTTCCGATTTCAAAAATATCAAGGCGTGAACAAGTATCTTAGATTCAAAAAGGTATGAACAAGAAAGAAATGTAAATCATATCAAAATCACTTACTATAGTCCAGGGTCAACAAAGTTACTAGTCAGTTCAGCTAGCAATACTTCAACGGCTCCTTTTACCATCTTCTGATCCGTTTGATCCCACCATTTACCTACTAGAGAGGTCCATGTTCCTTCATCCAGTACCAATCCATCGAGCACCATCTGATGAACAATGTAAGCAGCTTTGTGTAGGTCCCCTTTCTTACAACAACATTTTACTAGAGAATCAAAAGTCTTCCTATCAATTAAGATTCGCCTAGTGCACATACTCAAGTACAACTGAAAAGCTCGATTCAAGTGATTCTTAGCGCAAAGGCCTTGTACCACTTGATTCTGAGCACTAGAAAGAAGACTCGATGTTACTCGGCTTGGGGATATATTTGAAAGGACCATCTCATCAATCAAGTTTGCAGCCTCGTGAAACTTGCAAAGATCACAGAAACAACTTATAATCTTCCCATACAACCCTGCATGTGGTTTTAAGCCCTGAAGTTTCAGCCGATCAAAAATCTCTAAAGCTTCTTGAACATTTCCTTCCTTACAGAGCCCATGAATTAGAGTAGTGTATGTAATCATGTTGGGCGTGTGAAATTTACTAAGCATAACCTTAAATAGTCTCATGGCTTGTGAAGAACACCCATTCTTGCAAAAACCGTCCATTAGAGAGCTATAGGTAAATACATTTGGCTGAATACCTTTATTTATCATCTCTTCAAGAAACCCCATGGCTTCATCCAAAAATTTAGACTGACAAAGGCTATTTATCAAAGAAGTGTATGTAATAACAGTGGGCGAACAACCTTTTTCCTTCATCTCTATAAATAGCTCTTTTGCTTCTTCTGTTCTTCCCATTCTACATAACCCATTAACTAAAGTACCATAAGTATATGAATCTGGAATGCAGCCACGATTAGGCATCTCCTGAAATATTCGAAGGGCTGCATCCACTGTTTCACTATTTTTGCAGAGGGCTTTGATCAAGACATTGAGAGAAGCAACGGTAGGTGGAAATCCCATTTCTCTCATAGACCTGTAAAACCTCATAGCAATTTTTAATTGGTTTTCCTCAACAAGTATGGCGAAAACTGTTATATAGGATTTCTGAGTGGCCTCACAGTGGAGTTCCTTCATCTCATTGAAAACTCTCAGGGCATCCAGTGGTCTGTGGACCCGCCCATAGGCTCGGCAAATGGAGAGGAATGTATCTTCTGTGATTTTGCACCTCTCAGCTTTCATTCTATTCAGGAGCTCTTCAGCTAATCGGAACTGATTTGCAGAGACTAATTTACATATTCTGAGATGGAAGGTGTTGTGATCATGTTGGAAACCATTAGCATACTCTCCTGCTGCTGAATCAGATATGAGAATACTTTTCTGAATATCTTTCTCTGCACGTATCAGCTGCTCAACTCGGGAAGGCCTAACTTGCTTTATCCACTTTCCCATTGTCTTGCTTCTCATTACTACAACCCTCTATCTTAATACTGCCCTAGTTAATGTAGCTAATTCCAACAAGAGCAACCCAGTTGGACACAGTATGTTGGGCTAATCTTCTGTAGATTAAATAAAGCGAAGGCCATATCAGTAGCCACACAATCTAATGCTCATTTCATAGTACCCACTACAATTAGGATGGCATAGTTTCTGCATATATGGAGAAAGTACAGAAGAGAGCATTAGATACTTTGAATTCCTAGAAAAATACTGATGCAAGTAAGCAATAGAAAAATCAAAATTCCATTCCCACAGTGGTTGAGAATATAAGCTCGTAACAAATCAATTAATAATAACTTTCACATGAAATCCCGTTTACACATTTTTTTTCTTCAAAATTTTGGTGTAACACGGAGCAGTGAAGATCCAATCGCGGAAAACTAAAATGAAAGTGAAAAATAGGTCTCAAGAAGTGAGAGAATGAGTTTGACCTTATATCTAAATTCACATGAAACATACAAGCAAGTCGGCAGCTCAACAAGAACATGAAATTTCAAGATCAGACCCGATAACAAAACATTGATATGGGGTGTGAAAGATAATATCCTGATAACAAACCAATCTGTCAACAAAAATCACAACCCAAAGGTAATGGGTCCAAATCAAGAATCAAACTACAACTAAAAGTATAGCCTACAAAATATTATAATAGAAATCACCTTTAGAGCATGCACAGCCGGCGGCATTTTCAGTCCACGATTTCCATTTATACAATCACTCCACCTTCTCTCTCTTCTTGCGGCTTAGGATCCTACACCCACCAATAATGGAGTTGAAAATTAACACAGAAATGCCGGAGAAATCGCCGTTGGCACTGCAAGAGAGTCAGCGTTTGCTCGGCATTTTGAGGATTTATGGCCGAAGATGGGCGATTAGCACTATACATGCTCTTATAACACTATGGATACTAGATTCTTTGATAACAGCCCTAATAAGGAGCTATATGTCCAGCACATAGAGGGTGGGCATTGGCATAACAACAAGTTTTACATCTTATAACCTAAATTGATCATTGGAGCCTCATGTGCTGGTTTGAACTAATAAACTCAGCAACTAAAAGCAATGACACAAGCACATGATGGTGATAGCATCACCATAAATCTGATTGGTTCTCTAATACTCAATAAAATTAAGTTTCTGGCACAATGTTAAACCTAATCCCCCCAACTTCCTCCATTTTTCTCAAAAAAATTAGAGCGTGATCAATTGCATCGGCATGAAAAAAGCACAAAGCTTTGAGAACGAGATTGAAAACCCATGTCGAGAGCAAAATTTTCAAACCATTGCTTCACTTGAGGCAACGAAAACAAAGAAAAAACAGATTCATACCTCCGTGCGCCCCCGGACGGCGGTGGTTATTGCGCTGAACCGAGCCTTTCAGTCCAGAAATTCGCCGGGATAGTTAAAACGGCGGTGGCTGAGTGTAGCAAGGAAAAAAGGTTTCGTCTGACAACGCGCACACGAGCTGCAATGCAGAGGATGGACGAAGACGAACGAGCCTGGATCGAGTTGGGTCAACTCACTGTACTAGGCTTGGGCTGAACGCGAGCTGAATAGCCGTTGGGCTGGGTTGAGCAGCAGTTGGGCTTGTTTCACGCAAGCAACCTCCCCAACGGTTATAAACAATCCCCAAAAAACGGCCCTTCCTGGTAACGGACTCAAGAGCAAGCCGGCGGCGGTTAACCTTTACCTTTCCCCAGCTGGACAGACCGCCGGAAAATCCTACACACGGTTGGTTTAATCAATGTTATTTTTAGTACGTTGTTATTCAATAATCCTAGTCTTTTAAGGATGTTTATTTTAACATAATGGAATTTCATCCTTGTTACAAATAACATCTAGAAAAACACAAAGAATGGTAGTCTAAGATCTCGTAAGATTCGAGATGCTGACTTTGAAACAAAAATAACTGTTTTTCATCGCAATGTTGAAATATAATAAAGCACATAAGAACAGCATACAAAATATGACTATCCTATGTGTATACGTAGCGGATTCAACCCTCTTCAGTTATTGGTATACATCTGACACATGTTCTGTCTCAAATCGGAGGAATCCGAGGAGTACTCTAGGAGAGACGTAGCGGTAGGATCAAAGAATCATGTGCAGAAAATGAGAGAATTTAATTAATGAGCAAATTATTGAGCCTGAAGAATATATAATTGGGATTGACTTTTAAACAATCGGAATTAAAAAATAGTTCATTGTGAATTTTTTTAATTTAAAACTACATTTAAGCCCAAATTTTGAGTCCCAAGTTAAGGTCCATTGGGCTCGGTTAAAACGGTTTAAAATTGACGGGAGAGTTATCAAAAATATCACCGGTTATCAATACCGACTCAGGTGATGAAATCAATATCACCGGAGGTATCCCTACACATTTACACACGTCATGATCATGAGTTTCTTTTGTCTTTGACTTATTTTAAATAAATAATCGATCACCGAACATTTTAGTCTTTTACTCTATTAGAGGTAATTTTGGTCAATTATCATATTTTTTAAATACACATTTTTTCCCTTCCGTTTTTTTATAATATACAAAAAAAAAAACACAAAAACAAAAGGGAGATTTTGGGGAAAGAGCCGGAGAGGATCAAGACAATGGAGCGAAAAAGAAAGGTGCTCCGCCCGTGAAAATCGGAAAAACAATCTGTCTCCGTCGTCTTCACCATCTATGTTTATTTCTAACCGAAAGCAACACAATCCAATCCAACCCAACCAGCCGTTACTTGTATGTGTGTACACACTGCTCCTTCGCTCGCTTGCATCCAGTATTGCATCGTCGGATCACATTTTATCGGAGCAATTCCGGCCGGCCGATTCGATGGCTCCCGCTCCGGAACGTCGCCGTCGATGAGTTCGACGCCACGTAAGGGGCAGTTTTTCTTTCTCTCCTGTACTTTTTTCTTCTGGGTTTTCCGGAGATAGTTATTAGTTAATCAATCGGATGAACCCTTCAAATTTTGGCGATAGTTTTTCTGGGTGTTCGAATTCGAACGAGCCCAACTCGTCCTTCGACTTCAAAGCTCCATCTGTTGCGCGATCGAGCTCGGGGGTTTCGCGACCGAGATTTGGTAAGGTTAGGAAAGGCTCTATTTCTACGGATACGAGCTCGTCGGCGGGGTTGGGTTTCAATCCCTTTGGTCAGGGTTCTGGGAACTTGTTCCCGGCCTCGTCTGGGTCCGGATTGGGTGTTTATGGTTCTTCTCAATCTGTGCCTGGGAGTGGAAATGAGGCATTTGTGTTTGGAAAGGACAGGACTTTGAATTCTGGGAAGCATGATAGTGTTATTACTGAAGAGGAAATGAGGAATTTGAGGGTTGGGACTAGAAATGAATCTGTAAATGCCAAAGTTGGTGGTTTGGGTGGTTCTAGGTTTGGAGCTGCAACAGGGAAGATAAGGGACGTGGATGAGAGTACACTGTCTTGGCTTCCCAAAGATACGAGGAAGCTGAACATTGAAACCTCGAGGAATGAAGGATCAAATGACAAGAGTTTTGACGTTTTTGGGGATTGTGATGTGGGTACTTCTGCAGGAATTGTGGAATCTGGACTCCAGAATGAGCTGAAGAAGAAATTGAATATTGAAGACGGTGGGAAAGTTCCTGGTGGTAGTGGTGTTGCAAGTAAAGTTAATGATTTCGTATTTGGAAGCGGGAAGAAGGGAAGTGATTCTTTTGTTGCAAGCTCAGTGTCCATGCTTCCTGAGCAGATGATGAAATTGCATGTAAATAATGGTTCTTTGAATACTCCTGCTGTTGAAAACAATGAAGTTGGTGTGAAAGCCAGTGACAAGGAAAGATTTTGCTCTGGAAGCAGAAAAACTACTCCTGCTTATATAGGTGGACAAACAGAAAATGGACTTTCCGATGAGATGGGAAGGAAACTGAAGATTGGAATCGAAGCTGACGAGAGTGATACAGGGTTTTTCTCTGCTCAAACTTCTCCTAAATCAGTACCTATTCCCAAAGATTTTGGCTTCCAGGCAGAGCTTCCTGCCAATCAACCAAAGGGCAACTTCAAGGTGAGTGGATGTGTTTCATCATCTACAGGATTAGGTTTCCAAATGGGTGCTTTTGAGGTTCCTGCTATGGGCAAACCTGAAAAGAAGGATGAAGTTAGGTTTACAAGCAAAGCAATGGCTTCAGGCGCGCCATTTGTGGAATTCAAAACACCAAACCCCAAAGACCACCTGTTTCCTGGTGTAAACCAAAAATTGCAATCTACTACGAAGAGTGAATCAATTAAAGACACAAGAGGAAAGAGAAGAAAGGGGAAGTTGAGACAACAGTCAGCTGTCCAAGTGCAGCTCGGGAAAGAATTTGTATCAAGGGGCAACAGTTACCAAGAGATCCATGAAGCTTTTGGATCCTATTCGCCGATAGACATTTCTCCATGTCTGGCAACTGGCTCTGATAATTGTCGTTCGAAAGAACCTTCAATAGCATCAGATGAGTCCTTCAGTCTAGATGATGGCTTTGCTCCAACCAAATCCCAGCCAACCATTTCAAATGCTGCTGTAGATGAAGATCTAGTTGGTGCAACAAAAGGTATGGATTTAAATAGTCAGGGTGTGAAATTCACAGACACAAAAGAGAAAGGTCCGGGGTACAGTTCTGATAGGTATTTTGGTGCTGAAGGTCCTCCGGATGACTCTGTTTCAGGGGTTGAGACTGAAAGCTTTGAATCTGCAGTTGAGGAGATAGACTTTAACAATGACTTTGCAGTTGCTTCAGCAGAATTTGAAGCCAGCTCAAGTTCAAGTATGGAGAGGAAAGATTGTAGCATTGGGAGCATTGGATGTAGTTTTCCTCCAACTATCCCTGATATGGTTGGGTCTAACTTCACCTTTGCTTCTTCTTCCGCTGCTCAAGGTCAATTGTCCACTTCAAAACGAAACCAGAAAAAGAAGAGTTCATCAAAATTTGGTCCAGATGCTCATAAGTTGTCCCTAAATGCAAAAGTTCCATATGCATCCTCCACATCCAGTGCAAATTTTTTTCCATATGCTGAAGCTTCATTGCTTTCATCCCCTAGGTGGAGCAATAAAGGAGATGTATCTACTTTTCAATCTAAAACTGGAAATAATGCTGAGGTGGATAAAGGGCGTGATTTGAAGAAAGAGAGTAATATGGCTTCTACTTCGTCTATTGCAGCTCAAGAAGCATGTGAGAAGTGGCGGTTAAGGTTATTAACAGTCTCTTTTCCTTCGTTTGCAAATGATTCAGTTAAGCACCACTTAGCTTTCAATCATATTTTCGTTTTTTTAATTTGTGTAGTTCAATAAATTGGTTAAGTAATTGTTATGTGTTATAATGCGTATGTCGGTTTAGAATTTCGTTTTCAATGTTTTGAATGTCTTATGTCAGGGGAAACCAAGCCTATGCTACTGGAGAATTATCCAAAGCTGAGAACTATTACACTGAAGCGATAAACTGTGTTTCTAAAGACGAGACTTCTCGTAGCTGTTTGAAGGCATTAATGTTGTGCCACAGCAATCGTGCAGCAACATGGATGGCTATTGGGAGGATGGGAAATGCAATAGAGGACTGTTATGTTGCTGCTGCAATAGATCCCCACTTTCTTAAGGTGAAAGTTAGAGCTGCAAAGTAAGGCTCTGCTTTGTGTTGTGTTGTCCTTGGCGTAGTGTTGGTATCTAATTGTGACGTTGTGTGTATTTGTTATACAAGATACAACTATTTTTTGTTCTACTTGCTGCTTAAGAATATGTAAGTAATTTAAATTGCTACTATAACTGGTGAACAATGCCATTCTGAGTCAAAGTTTCAACATCGTATTCCTTTATTTGGATCAGAATAGTTCATAGGCCTTCTTGGAGTACAACTAGTAACTTGCAAGTAGGTTTTGGTTTCTACCCTCATTGTCATCCTCAAATTATTTCATTGTATGCTAATGACTTGCTTAATGCTGCTGTCATGTTGTTGCATCGCGGGTGTGGTATTCTCAGTCTGGATTATGTTCATTGTCGATCCAATATTTTTTCTTGTAATTGACATGTTTTTTTTTTCCTTTTTTCCCGCTTTTAAGTTGCTACCTTGCCCTTGGGGAAGTTGAACAAGCATCAAGACACTTCACAGAGTGCTTGCAGTCTGATAGCAATGTCAGCGTGGACCAAAAAGTTGCAGTAGAAGCATCTGGTGACTTACAAAAGGCACAGGTATTTTAATTTTTATCACAAGCAATGCATCTTAATTTATTTGCCTAGCTAGAAGAGTGACATTTTAAACCTTCAAAACTATTTTCGTTGTGAATGGATGGTAGCACACCAACCTTGTTGATATTTTCTCTCATGATATGTCAGCCAAACTAGATAATTCTTTTTTCAAATTTTTATTTTCATATTTTCCCTACTATTTTGTTCAAATTTGCCCTTGCAGATTATAAAATTTAGTATCATTGGTCCACTAATTTAATTTTTCCTCTTTTGACTGTAAGTTTTTTATCCATCCCTATCTTTGCTCATAAAAAGTCACCCTCCACTTTCCTAAGTTTCTTAGGATCATATATATGCTAAAGGAATTCGATGGTTGTCTAGGAACTCTTGTTTTCGGGACTATATTTTCTTTACCTCAGTATACCTGGTGAGGTAGAGTTTCTTCATTGAAGAGAATGAGCTATATTAAACCATACTATTGGTTTATTTCTTCTGCATACTCTTAGTTTGTTCATCTTGCTCCAACACTGAGATTGATTGGTGTTTTTTTTTGGCCTTCTGGCCGGCAGAAAGTGTCTGAATGTGTGCATCGTTCTGCTGAACTTTTGAAAAGGAAATCATCCAACGATGCAGAGAATGCTCTGGAACTGATTGCTGAGGCCTTATTAATTAGTTCATACTCGGAAAGATTACTTCAAATGAAAGCAGAGGCGCTTTTCCTGGTTTGTACTTCATTTTTATAGGCCGCAACTATTTTATTTGTGTGCCTATCTAAAGCAAAAGCTACTTGAAGGTTATAATGTACTGTATATAATTAAGTAAAGCACCAAATGATTGTTGTTTGTTAGTCGAGCTAACTTTTTTCTGTTATTTACCAGCTGCGGAGGTATGAAGAGGTAATTCAGCTCTGCGAGCAAACATTTGATTCTGCTGAAAAGAATGCTCCTCATCAGTTTGATGCTGATGACTCCTCGAATAATATGGATACTTCTGAAATTTCAGAAGATTGTGTCTTTAGGCTTTGGCGTTGTCGCATGATTTTCAATTCCTACTTCCATCTAGGGAGGCTAGAGGAGGCTGTTGCTTTACTGGAAAAGCAGAAGGAACAGATGTCTATTCCTAAAAGGTATTTCATAATCTTTGCATGTGTATATGATGTTCTATTATTATTATTATTATTTTATTTTTATCGTTTATATCTCGAGTTACAATAAAGCTGTGCTTTTGCTGGCATGACATTTGTAGCTTCATTTCTGTATAGGAATGGAAGTAAAATTCTGGAATCATCTATCCCATTAGCTGCCACCGCACATGAGCTCCTACGCCATAAGGTATTCACATTCTATGTTACCAAATCCGACATACAATTTATCTACAAGACAATAAAAATGCATAACAAATTAATTGTGAATATCTTTGCATTCTAATAGAAACTGCTTAAATTGCTTACAAATGTTAGCTCTGTTGGGAGGCAGAAATTTAATTAGTGACATTCACTTTTTTTATTGTCATATCATGTTAACTTTTTTTTTGTTATTTCAATTTACTGTTGTTCACTGAAACGTGCGAAATGCATTGGTCTATTTTCTACTGGTCGTGCTGTTGGTAACACATCTGTTGGGTTTGTCTGTAGTCTGCAGGAAATGAAGCCTTCCTAGCAGGAAGGCATGCAGAAGCTATTGAACACTATACAACTGCTTTGTCCTGCAATGTGAAGTCACACACTTTTGCAGCCATTTGTTTTTGCAATCGTGCTGCTGCATACAAATCATTGGGTCAAATTACTGATGCTATTGCAGATTGCAGCCTAGCTATTGCCCTGGATGGAAATTATCTGAAGGTTTTCCTCTAAACTAGTGTTGTAATTCTTAGATATGGTTTTGCTTGTGATGAAGTTGTGGAAATTTTGGGCATCAAGTGAAGATTGAACCTGGTCCATGGTTTTCTTCATATTTTACAAATCGATACATTTACTCCCAACTCATAATGTATACCAGAACAAAAATTCCGGTGCCTCCTATTTTGAATACTGACAAGCGAAGTATACGGGGAACTGTTATGTTGTGTAGATTGAAGAAATATATGACCTCGTCAAGTTCCTTCTTCCTTCGTCCAGTAAATATTTCTCTTACAAAATGAAGAAACTTACAACTAGGTTATGTTGTAATGGCTTTGACCCTTCTATTTTCTTGCATGCAGAACCCAAAAATGATTCTAAAACTATAATCTGTACAAAAATATGATTGTGTTTTTTGTATTTATTTATCTAGTTTTTTCCATACATGTACAGGCAATATCTAGAAGAGCCACTTTATTTGAGACTATTAGAGACTATGCACAAGCAGCTAGGGATCTCCGGAGGTATGTAACTTTCTTAAATGAGCAAGTAGAGGCGAAGTCTAATCAGTCTGAAGTATCTGCAAGATCAACTAGCTTGGCAAATGATCCAAGACAAGCTCATCTACGACTTTCTGAAATAGAAGAGAAGGCCAGGAAGGACATCCCCTTGGATATGTACCTAATTTTGTAAGTTCATCTTTCTACTAGTGAGTCTCAATTTAATATATTAGTATCCCTAAGGGAGGAAATATCAAATAGAAACCACTCCTTAACGTAGTAATCATGTGAACCAATCCAAGCCATT